>PVIW01000453.1:0-292725 GCA_004026585.1 Noctilio leporinus | reverse complement strand
AATGAGTCCAAGAGCTGCTTCTCTAAAAAGATGACAAGATTGACAAACTTTTAATCAGGCTCATCAAGAAAAAAAGATAAAGGACTCAAATAAACGAAATCAGAAATGAAAAAGGAGAAATAACAACTGACCCCAAAGAAATGCAAAGGGTTGTAAAAAACTATTATGAACAACTATACACTAACAAACTGAACAACTTGGATAAAATGGAAAAATTCCTAGGTACATACAATCTTCCAAAACTAAATCAGGAAGAATCAGAGAATCTGAATAGACAGATTACACCTAGTGAAATTGAAGCAGTCATCAAGAAACTCCCAACAAACAAAAGCCTTGGGCCAGATAGCTTTACAGGTGAATTTTACCAAACATTCCAAGAAGAACTAGAAATATAAAGTTCTCTGAATCAAAACGGTGGTGGTATCTACAGCAGTGGTTATCTAAGTGGGTCCCAGGACATGAAGCCACAGCACCATGTGGAACTTGTCAGAAGTGCAACCTTGCAGGCCCTATCCAAGCCTTTACTGAATCTGCAGCAACTTAGGGGGTGAAATGAGCAATCTGTGCTTTAAGGAGATCTACAGGTGATTCTGATGTATGCTAAAGATGAATAACCATTGATTTAGGGGGTAAGGATTGGGATGCTTTCAAAGTTTCCCAGATTCCAATGTGGACCCAGGGATGAAACCACAGATTTAGACCTCAGAGCACCAGCTGTCAACCTCGGTTGCAGATTACAGACACCTGGAAAGCTTTTAAAAGTCTGGGTGTCCAGGTGGCTGGACAAATGATACAGGAATCTCTGGGGTGGCATTAATATTTTTCAAGTCTCCCTAGATGACATCATTATTGATGTCAAGCCAAAACTGGGGACCACTGTGTTTAGCCTTTCAAGGCTGTAGAATTTCACAGTGAAGGTAGCAGGTGTCCTTCCTCACTGCCAAATGGCAGACATTTCCCATGGATATGGGCCCCTATACTTGCAAATGGAGAAAGGTAACTGAGCTATGTTCTATTCCTGTCAGTTACCTGATCAGCTCGGGGTATATTTACTAAGAGTGAGTCTATGGAACTTTCTGGAAAGTCAGGTGTGTATAAATCCTGTGGGACCATCAGACTCCTTTGGAAGAGTCGGACACCTCCATGGTGAAAGAAAGTCGATAGATACATCCCAAAAGGTAAAAGTTATTTCTCAGTGAAATGACAGGATAGTTACTGAGGGTGTTCCCAGATCTGCCCTTTGCTTAGAATATTTCTGGGCAAAGATTTCTGATGTGAATATAGTCATGGGCCCCATTTGGACTCAGTCCTTCTGGATGGTAGACTTTCACTTCTTGGGCCAAAACTTCCCATTTGGATTTCCAAAACTAATGTTTAATATTTCCCAAGACTACTAAGCAGTGACAATAGGAAAAAATAACCTTTACATTTTTCTTTTCTTTGGGGTCATGAAAACTCTTGAAAAGAACTGTCTGAGATGAATTCTGCCTTGGGGCACGCTGTGGTGAAGCACAGAAAGTCCTGGAGCTCCAACTCTTTGTATTTCTTTTACTATCCAAGCTGAGAATTTCAAAAATAATTAATCATTATGAAAGTGAAACAGGAGATTCTTCACATCCACTGATTTAATCATTTTACAACCTTGAAGTAACTAAAACATTGCTTTTTAACAGTTATTGCTCACTGTATTATTAGTACTTTCTGAACATAAAGTAGGATAGCATGAATATTATGTTCTGGTGTCCATGTGGGGCATTTTGTGTGTATTTACTCAGCACAGGTTGTGTGTTATGGATTGGAACGGTTGCTGAAGGTCTGGAGATTAATGACACATTATTCCTGCTTTCAAAGAGCCCACAGTTGGAGATAATTACTGTGATCATATATGCCGTGAGGAGGAAAACACACCAAAAGGGTGCAGAGCCCAATGTGGCAGGACCAGAGAGTGGGCAGGAACCAGGAGAAGCAGCTGGAAGAGGTGATACTTGCCTGCATCAGAAAGAGCAATAGGAATCAGCTAGCAAAACTTAGATGAAATACACTGTTATCTAATCTTCATGATGACTCTGAAGTAGACATTATTGCTCACATCTTATAACCAGGTAATACACTTAGTGTCATGGAGCAAGCTTTGTGGGAGAACATCACACTAACTACCCTATATAAAGGTTATTTTATTTTATGTACTTCACATATATATGTGTGTATGTATATATACATACACACACACACACACACACACACATATATATATATATACACCCACACACATGTAGGGCAGCATGTATGTATAATAAACTCACCTTTATATAGGCTTACTGGTTCATATAACTAAGTAGTAATATATACACTATTGTATATATGTATTTATAAAATATATTTGTATAAAATATATGTATAACCTAAGAAATATATAGTGAATAATAGAAAGTTTAGGTATTATATATATTATATATATAAATAAAACAGTGTATACATATATTATTAGTTATTATATATACATACATAGCAAACATGTTCCTGGTGTGTCTCATTCTTGGCTGTACTTTTTCCTGTTTTTATCAGCATGCACGAAGGTATCCAGCTCTAGATTGAAATAATCTCATAGTTGATGTTCTCACTATGAACTAAGTTGACTATCACATATGTTCAAATGCTGAGAAGAGTATCTGATAGTGCTGGAGATGCCATGGCTTATGTGTGCAATCTCTATAAGAGGTTTGTAAGTTAGAACAATTCAACTATCACCTGAACACTGAGTCCTTGTACATGTGACCCTTTGTGCCTCATTGGACCACCCTCTTCATACCAAGCCCCCAAATACTTCTGACCTCAATGGGATATTACCGTGTTAACAAGTGAGAACGCTTAGTAGAATCTCTATGCCCTTTTATGGATTTTAACCTCACTTCTTTTTTCTAGAATGGTGCAAATATATTTGTATATGAGGGAGTGAAAACATCTCTTGTCCAAGACCTAGTTTGAAGATCTAATAAGGTATTCTTGAAAAAGTCATTGAAGTTGCTTTCTGAACCTCTGTTTATTTGCTGAAAAGGTTACTTACCTATGTCAGAGCATGATTGGAGGCTCACATAACGATAAGGGCAATGAGAAGACACAAAATTGTTAACTCCCCCTCACTCCCACCACCATACCCTTCTCTTTACAGATTGAGACCATAATCCCCTCAGGTTTAATCTTTCTGATGACTTTTTATGTTTACTCTAAACTATAATAGTTCACCTAAAAATGTACCTCTTTTTTTCTGAGATTTGATTTTGGCTCTAGGATATGCTAAATGCTCTGGTTAATATTACAAATGGGCTAGGTGGTAATTAAGATTTCAGCCTTATTACTGAAATCAGTGAAGTATTGACTTATTTGTAAAATCGGCAATAACTTTCTGAAGTGAGATGCCTTTCTCACAGGCTCAAATTTAAATTTGGCATGGAAACAAAATGTAAAGCTTTTAAAGCAAAATAAGTCTATAAAATGTTGTCCATCATGCCCCTTCCTGGAACCAGGTAGAAGACCGTATTATAGGACTGAAAAATGGAAGAAAAAAAAAAAGACAAAGTATTGTTAGCATTACCCAGAATTCTAAATATATAATTTGAATTCCTCTAATAATTCAAAATTTCAAAGGTCTAATTTATTTCAAAGAAAATGTCTTAGGCCAATTTGGAGTAGATAGAGGGTTGCTCTCTCTGGTCATGAGTCCCAAAACATGATTTCTTCTTGCAGCATTTCCATGGGATGTTTTTTTTCCCTCTTCTCCCAAATTTTGTGGAAATGCCAAGCCTCTTTCTTCAAAAATTCAATACAATTTAGCTCAGAAATACAAGACAGGGGAATTGGATACCAGTTATTTAATTCTATGCTGTTTCTCTCACCCTTGACTAACCTTTTATTTAAAAGATTTAAAACTAATTTTCCATATAGAAATGTTTTACCTTTTGATGTTTTTGGATGTTCCTTAAAACCTCCTCTGAAGCACTGAAATGTAATATGGTATTCACAGGTGAAAACTACTTACTCTTTGAAAACAGCATTTCTTTTGGCTCAGCCAAAAAATATAGGAATGTTTTCACTTTCCACTAAAGAGAAAAAAGATTTCACAAAGTAAGTCTCACCTTTGAGGAATAACATCAGAATGTCAACTTTTAGCTTTGAGAAATCACCAACTATAAGTTAATGTTTGCGAACTGCCCCACGCCTGAATCATAAAACCTCGATAAACACATCTGACATCGGATGCTTGTGGTAAACCCAGTGGCATGGTGCTGCTGGAAAAGGCTGAGTGGATTTCATCTCCTCAGAATAACTTGTCTTGGAAATACCATGCAAACTCTGAGTCTCAGTTATCACGTCTTGGAAATAGGACCGATCACTCTCTAGTTCCCCAGATTCTATAATAACAAAGTAATAAGCCAGGAAACAGCAGACTCTCCACCCATGCTGAGGGCCCTCTCCTTCATGATCCCCCTCATTTCCTAGATCCAGAGCCAGCTCATAATTTCGTTTAGCGTTTAGGGTAGAAAGAATCATGGCTCCTCAATGATGCCTTTATCTCTGAAGCCTGAGACTACATTACCTGATATAGCAAGACAGATTTTGCAAATGTGATTATGTTAAGGATCTGCAGTTGAAAAATTATCCCGGACTATCTGGGTGAGTCCAATGTAATTGTGCAAGGGTCCTTCTGAGTGGAAGAAGAAGCTCAAACAGAGAAGATGCCATGCTGTTTGCCTTGAAAATGAAGGAAGGGACCACAAGCTAAGGAATGCAGGTGTTCTCTAGAAGCTGGAAAAGGATTCTCTCAAGAGCCTCCAGAAGGAACACGTCCCTGCTAACATTTTGACTTTAGCACAGTGAGACCTATATCAGACTTTGGACTTTCAGAACTGTAACATAATATATTTGTGTTGTTTAAGGCCACTAAGCTCAGGCTGATTTGTTTTAGCATGCATAGTAAGCAAATACAGAATTTTTGTACAGCCATGTCCCAGATGCTGGGCAGGAAGTGCCTGAAGTATCTAAAAAGGTGATTCTAACCACTAGCTATCTGGATCCTTAAAAACCTCAGAAGAGGCTGATGGAGTAATGATTGTGATGGATTATTTCTCATTTTTAGACAAAAAGGTTGAGGCTTCTAGAGCAGAATAGATTGGTGTAGTCCAAACATGCCTTTAGTGTTTTAGCAGAATCAAGTATATATGACTTCTTTCTGAGAATATGATCCTACAGATAGTTACAGTGAGCATCTTTCAATCTCCTACGACACCTACTGTCCCTAATTTCTGAAAAAGTTCAAGTTCAAGCTCATGATTTTGTGTCACACTTTACAACAAAAGCTCACTGACCCTGAAGTGAAGCCATAAAACATGACCTCTAGAATTTTACACCTCTCAGGGGAGCTGTTCAATCCAAAATAAATTGAAGTGAAACCCTTTGGATTTAATGCTTAAACACTGAACCATGGCTATTTTAAGGGATGGTTTCATAATTTTGAGGTCCAGCAAACCCTTTCTGTGTTCCCATTCAGAGACAGAGAGAGAAGGATAAAGAGATGGGTGGAGGGGGTGGGATGTAGGAGAGGGGAAGAGAAGGGAGAGGAGAGAAGGAGACTATGGGGTGGGGAGAGGAAGGGAGAGACCAACTTGGGAAAAGAGGAAAGAAAAATTATTTGCTATATTGTTGGAGGTGCTTCCCCAGAACCAACCAGAGTGAACATCTGTGATGTGCTTGTTTGGACACTCTATCACTTGGACTTGAAACGTTTCTATGAAATGCTACAGAAAGTGTTAGAATATCCAATTAGCGATGATACGGTGGAGCAAAGAAAGTATCATTTGCCTGGGTGGTCCCCCAAATTTCTCATGCCTTTTAACCAATGATATTTATTTTAATAGTAGCTCAGAGACCAGGAGGCATCTTCTCCCCTCTCTTCATGAGCTAATTGTGAGGCACTAGTTCCCCAATGTCTTTCTTGCATCTTGGAGTCTGTGTGGTGATGGCAAATGAGTGCATCCTACTTGGGGTGGATCTGAATAAGAGCTGCCTGCAGCTTTTTGAGAAATCTCTTGCAGGAACACAATCAGACTTTTAATGTTTGGCTCTGAGGGACACGAAAAAGTGAGAGAGACAAGGGGTGGGGGAGGGAAAGAGAGAGAGAGTGCACTCATTGTAAAGCAGAGTTCTCTAATATTCAGGCTTTGGAAGAGGGTGCTGCTTTGTTGGTAATCTGGCTAAAGAGCTAAGGATTCTGTAACCCATGTTGGTGCGCTGATTGATGCATGCAATCTGCCTTGGTTTAGGGTTAGAAAATGTCATCAAAAATCACATATCTATGAAACCTACCATAGATGCAATTAAAATAGTTTTAAGTTTTTGGAGACTAAAGGTGTCCAAATAGAGGTATGATGGCCTTTTGCCAAGAATATTATTAACACTATTCAAAAGGCTAACTGGGTGATGAGCAAACATTCTTTAGGCCTACTGCATTCAATGATCTATGCTGGATATCACATTGTTTTAAAATATCTGCCTTCAATGTTTAAAATTTTATTATTCAATTAATTTTGGTCAAGACGACAAAGGAAAATAACTAGATGTAGGGGTCACATTCTTCATGTTGTGAAAAATATGGAAGTTGATGCTCAAAGAGTATTGCATAAACTGCCCAAGATCATAACACCAGTAATAACCTGGAGCAAGTATTTTATCCAGTTCTTCCCATATTCATAGGTAGGTAACAAGTTAGCATATTGTCTTTTGCCTATAGAATGACAAGGATGGTAGAAATGGACCAATAGCAATGACATTTATTTACTTGAAGGCAAATGGGGTTCCCTTCCAAAATAAGTCAGCTGACGTTTCATTTATAAATGGAGATTTGCAGGCTCTCACCTGGAATAAGTTCAGTGTCAAGTCAGTTGGCACTGGGTGCTTGCAAAACATTACTTAAGGCAAAGTGGTCCAAATATAAGAAACTGGTTTTTAATGCTGACACTTTGTTGATGATTCAAGCAGCTCTAAATTAGCTAAAGTTAGGATTATTTCTGATGTTCAAGCACCTGAGGAATTCTTGGAAGACACAGTAGTGGGGAAAACCAGCATGAATATATCCACAAAATACTGGCTCAGGCACGTTCATGCACTTCAACTTGTTTGTTTCCTCAATGGCCTCAATGGGCCAATGCTACTAACTCCATTTTTGCAGGGAAAAAAAAAAAAAAAAACACAATCACAAAACATTGAAATTCATTATTCTGTTTCAGATCATGTGGATTATTAGACTGTTCAAGGTGACTGTTTGATCAAAGGCCTGTAGTTTATGCATAGTTATGCATTAATACAATATGGTAACTCAAAAATGCTTTCCTGGGTTACACTGTAGTTCCAACCATCCCTTTGTAATGGTGTTTTTATGGGGAAAGATGCTCTGAATTCCAAACAAGAGTTGTTGAAAAATGAAGACCTTGTGTGCTGGCTAGAACCTTTGGATTTTTTGGACTAGTTTCTTCAACCCTAGGGTGAAGAAAATCAAGCATCAATTGCTCTGCACTGAACCAGGTGTCAATGAATCTGTGGGGAAAGCCCTGGGAACCAATAAATAGTGATGATATGTGGATTTAAACACTAGGACATGGGAGTCAACTCTTTAAAATCTGAGTCTCAGCCTCTAGACGCTGCTCTTGGCAGGAAGGAATGAAAACTCCCTAGATTAGCTTCGGTCCCATGCCATGTTCTTTTCCAGAGGGGAACAATGAGGAGCAACTGCTGGGCCATGTTGTGCCAGGAGAGGGTCTCATGTGAAGGTGTGATTCCTTCTGGCTGTGACTACCTTTATATTGAGCATCCCTGGTTGGCACAGGAGGTGCTTTTCACATTTCCATTCTTTCTAAGAGTGGAGCTCTGCTGGTGGAAGAAAATTTGGGTCTTCAAAGAAGGGAGTGCTTACTCTCTCAGAAAGTCTGAGAGGCCACAGCTCTTCAAGGAGGCTACATATGGAAGAGAGGTTAGGCCAGGTTCTTCTGCTATAGGGGGACACCACATCAGGGCTCTGGCCCTGACTATAATAAGTGAATCTGCACTTGTCCCTCTGCCTCTGGCCACCACGGTCCCTCCTCACTCCCCATCTTCCCCATCCAGAAGCAATAATTAAAAACAGAAAAAAATCACTGGACTTTAAAACCTCACAGGAGGCTGAAGCAAAAGGAGTTCAAAATCTAAGGAGAAAGGGATGTTTGAGAAAAACAAATTTTGAAGCTCGAAGCCAGCTAACGCTCATTTAGTCACAGTTTATTAGAAAGCCAAATGAAACAACAAGCCCTGTTCTATTTTAAGTGGACTTTCCATTTCCTTTGTCTTGGTTAAATGTGACTTGGTTAAAATGAAATTGTTTGTGAAATTTCCTGTCTTGATTTTTATAAAAGTCCAATGTTTTATACAGTTTTTTTTAAGTTTTGAACTTCAAGTATTTGCCTTTATTTTGGATCTTTTGCTTTATGTCCACTTACCATTGCATTATTATTGAATATTTTCAGTGTCTAACATTTATTTATTGCTATAGCATTTGTTACCATTATTAACAAACACATTAGCTGCCATAGTGGTAACAATATTGATGGTGGTCGCAGGTCTGTGTGTTCTAGCTTTGAACCCAAATCCATCCCTACCTGGTTTCTTATCATAGTGAGTGGGAATGTATTGGGAAATGTGGCAGCTTCTTAGTATAGGTGCATAGTATAGATATAGAATGTGTTGATTCTAAACTACCTATCTCAGCCTCTTTATCCTTTGGATAAATCCCACTTTGAAAAGACAAATAAAAAACTAATATGTGGACATTGCAAGTCAATAAAAGAATATAAAAGAATGTGAAGTAAAAAGTAAAGGTTTTCTGTTCTTCCCCTAATTTCTATTCCCCCTAAATAACTACTACTGTAAGTTTCTTACCTATTCTTACATGTTCATTATTTATTCACTCCAGCAAATGCAAATGTTTCTCTCATGATCAAATGGATAATTTATACACACACACACACACAATTTTGTGTCTTGCTCTGTTTGCCTAATGAATACCATATTTTGGAAAATGTTATTAACTTATATGTATGTTCTATTTCTTTAAATAACTTCCTCGTATTTAATTGTAATGATGTACCTGAATTATTTAGCTTCTATTCTGTTTATGGAAACTTACTTTCTTAAGACAGAAATTCTGGGATTACAGACATATGTCTTTCTCATCGTACAAAGATATCTATAGGATAATTCCTGCTTTTTAAATTAAGAGGTCTATGAATGGCTTTTCCTCCCCAGATGAGAGACACTCTGAATCTCTCTTAATAGAGTGGCAGAAGGAAAGAAGCAAGAGAAATATGTACCTTCCCAGAAGAGAAAAAAAAGTCCAAGAGAGCAATCATTTCAAAGGAGGGATAAAGATGTGTGAACAGAAAAGACAAGAGAAAAGAGGGCCCCAGGAAGGTTTGCTCCAGTTCTGTTCTATTCATAATCCCCTAAGTCACCTCTCAGAAGCTCTGCCCTGAACACTGAACATTGCTGGAGACCTCTGACTCTTGTTGGAAATCTTCTCTATCTTCCCCAGGGGGATAGAGGAGGCCTGTTGTAGGGGAAGACTTGAGCTCCCCCTAGAGGTTAGACAGCATAGGCTGGGTGAAAGAATACACATTCTACCAAATTGAAGTACATTTTATAAAGAAAATACACCAGTGAAAAAAACCGGTCACAGGCATGCTTCTTCCCTTCGTGTCTTGATTCATGTGCGCACATTTTTGCGTAATTGCAGTAATGGCCTAGATTTAATTTTATATTCTGCTTTTTTTCTCACTTAATATTATATAGTAAGTGTTTTTCCATGTGGCTACATAATCTTTCTAATTACCATTTTAATGACTTCATAATACTCCTTTCAGTTCACATATTGTAATTTATTTAACCACTCCCTATTGTGGACATGTTTGATTGTTTCCAGACTTTTACTAATATAGAAAATGGTGCATACAATTTCTGTTGTTCCCCCCCACTCTTTAACTGAATTTCTTAGATTAATGAGTGAGTCAAAGGGTAGGGCTGATTCATAGCTCCTGATGAATGTGGATCTGCTGGTTCCATAAGCAGCAATGTCTCTGGCATGGCATCAAGATACTAGTTTTTTAAACTTCTGCAAAAAAATAAGTTATCTCTCTTTTTTAACTTCTATAAATTCAATACTGTAACCTGACATTATGTTTCACTTTCTAGTAATTCTTCTCTACTTTCCACCCATCCAACTCATGCTTTTATCCTTTGGTTGATCATTTATTCAGTCAAACTCTTTCAAGAACCTAATATTTGCCAAGGGATTTGCTCTAGAATTGTGTTTTCTTGGTAACCTTGCAAGTTTTATAGCAAACAGGAATAAAGGGATAGAATGGATCATAGTACTAAAGCCATTTTTTGAAATCTTGGACAAAAATCATCTGACTTTGCAAAACATCAGTTGTCATATTTAAGAAAAATGTGGGTTGGAGAAAATCTGTTAGCACAATCCAGCTTTGGGATGCATAACTGCTGAATGAAAAGAGAACCAAGATGAACAAAGAGTGTAGAACTGGCTGAGGTCAAGCATTGCTAGGTGAGTAGGAGTTCACCAGTAGGAAAGAGATAACAGTAGGGTCTTAGGATTAGACCTTATGGTTTGAAATCCTAACTCTCCCTTACAAGCTGTGAGGACTTAAATATTTGCTGATTTTCTAATTACTTTCTTTCTTTCTTTCTTTCTTTTTTTTTTTTTTTTACATTTCTCTTTGGTTTCTAGACAACTTTTAAAACACAGATAAAATGTCACCTATATGTCTTTTACTATCCCTAACCACTTCATGGAACAAAAATGTTCTCCTCTACTTGGTAATTGGAGCCCATTTGTGACACACGTCTCCTAAAGTACCCATTACCAGTCTATACTAGAAGAGATCCTTGGGGACACAAGCCATATCTTCCCCTTCCTGGTATCTCTAGCCATTAACATCTAACTTAGTACCTGAGACATTGTTCAGTACTTGGCATATGTTTGTTGAGTTTAATGAGCTGAATTAAATATTTAAGTAATTATGGCACATCAACAGGAGGAAATATTATGCAGCAATTAAAAAGATAATTTAAAAAGTCTACATAGCTTGGTGGAAATACGTTTATGGGAAGTTTAATGTGAACATGCAAAGTGGAGTCTGCATTATGATTCCCACTGACTAAAAAGCCTCAAGCTGGGTGCTAAAGAGATAAAGAAGAATAAGAAAAGAAGCTTATCTCTACTAAGCTATGGGCTCATGCTATACTGAGAGAGGTAGGTGTGTGTAAGAGTTATCATGGTAGTGTGTGTGAAGTGCTGAGAAAAAGGATTATACAAAACATTTAATGTCGGTTTGGATGGTCACTTAGAGTGAAAATACAAGACATTGAAGAAAGAATTTGCTTAAATGGGCAAAAGATGGAAGAATGAGAAGGCATTGCATTTTAGAAAAATCATTAGAAATTCTGTGGTGGTGGGTAGGAGATGACACAAGACACAAGTATAATGTTGAATTATATTGTAGATGCCTTGCTATAGTGTTTGATCTTTAACATGTAGACAGTGGGCCCTGGCTAGTGTGGCTCAGTGGATTGATCGCCAGCCTGTGAACCAAAGGGTCATTGGTTCAATTCCCAGTCAGGGCACATGCCTGGGTTGCAGGCCAGGTCTCAAGTTGGGGGTGCACAAGAGGCAACCACACATTGATGTTTTTCTCCTTCTCTTTCTCTCTCTCTTCCCCTATAAAAATTAAATAAATACAATCTTTAAGAAAACATGCAGATAGTGGGAAGTCATCAAAGGTTTTTTGAGCAGGGGAGTGGCATGATTACATATGGTTTTATGATAATAACCCTGGCAGAACAAAAAGGATGAGCAGGTGGGGCAAATACTGAGGGCAAGTACACCAGGGAGAAGCTGTATCTATCTGGTTAAGTTGAGAGATTACAGGCTGGATGGTAGAGCTGGAGTAGAGGCAACTTTAACAGATTTTCAAAGGGAAAGTAGATGAGACTTAGTGACTTATGGGATGTTGGGAAGTAAGTGATGGGAGGACCCTAGAGTGACTTATGGTGACAAGCTGTAAATATGTCAAAGGGGCAGATTGATTTTAAGATAGTGGGTAGGAAAGGGACAATGGGAAGATGTTGGATTTAGTTTTGAACATGTTGAGTTCTTGGTATTAGTGGGCCTCCTACCATCAGAAGGCTGGTGTATAGTCAAATGCTTCTGGATTCTTAGGAGATAATTTCTGGCAAAAAAAAAAAAAAAAAAAATGTCCTTAAACTGGGTCTCACAAATAATACCATATGCTTTATCTCCATGAAGAATAATAGGAGGCATGCTACAAATGGAAGTATCCTGGCAGCCTGACTCTAAATCTGGGCTCTCCCTCATCAACTATAAGCAAATTACTTAACCTTGTTAAGCCTCAAATTCTTGACCTGCAAATTAGAAGAGTAACTCTTGCCTCAGAAGGTTGTATGATAATGAGATAAGATGAGATAAAGCAAGGAAAACATCTGTAGGAAGGACTCTGTCAGTGTCTGTTTCACCCCTATCTGTACCCATTCTTTTTTTCCCCACAGATAATCTCAGAACAAGGGTAAAAAACTGTAACAAAACCCAACACAGTTGTCTTTAAAACAAACATTTAATAGATGCTTGTCCATTGATGCTTGCTTTCTCTAGTGCTGGTCTAGTTCTTGGGGTCAAGTGTTAGTGACATCTGAGCACTAAGTGTTCTCTTGAGTTATAACCAGATTATTTTCCAAACAAAGATTGCTCCAGCCCTGGCTGGTGTGGCTTAGTGGATTGGCGCTGGCCTGGGAATCCAAAGGTCGCTGCTTCGATTCTCAGTCAGGGCATATAACCAGGTTGCAAGCCAGGTCTCCAGCCAGATTGTTAGCTGGAGGCAGGTGAAAGGCAACCATACATTGATGCTTCTCTCCCTTTCTTCCTCCCTCCTTGCCCTACTCTCTGAAAATAATAAATAAAATCTTAAAAAAACAAAGATTGTTCCTGGGATGAAATATGAACTTCCTTAATGTTTTGTATCAACATCCCAACATGGCAGCTTCACGGCACACTTTTCTTCTCTGGTCAGAGAGTATGGCTTTTCATTTCTCCTCCTGACTGAAATATATATTTATCTCCATACAATTTGGTAATAGTAATAAAAAAAGAATCATTTCTGCTTTGAGGACTTGCTTTGTTAGTAATTTAGGTACATCACTTCTTTTCATCCTTGTAACAAATCTATGTGATTTTATATTTTGTTGTATCACAAATGACCAACCTGGCACAGAGAGAGATGAAGCAACTTGTCCAAAACTGCAAAGAAAGTAAGTGAAAGACCTAAGATTTGAAAGCAAATCATTTTAATCCAGAGCCCTTACTTAGAACAACTATCTTTCATCCTGTCTGCCATTTGCCACGCCTGGGTGGGAGAAGGAGAGAAAGAGGAAAAGCTTGAGCTATATTGAATGAAGCAAGGAAGTATTGTGTGTATATATATGTTTTAATTGCTGTTACAGATGAATCATAAGTCATTCTTGTTTCTCCATCAAGGGAGGCACAAGGACAAGCAAACAGAATGGCATTTGTCTATGATTAAAAAATTATGACCATTTATATGCAAATGAGTGCTGGTCTTATGTGTCTGGAAGACTGAAGAGGATTGATTGCACAGAGTCATACATTTGGAGCTTTCTTCTTTTCTATGCACTCCAGGCCAAGCATAGCATTTCAGCAGCATCTGCCAGGGTGGTTAGCAACAAGGTTGGCCATCAGGGGTCGTTTCATGGCATACAGTCAAAACTGCAAGGTTTTGCTCACGCTCTCTCCTTTGCCTGGTATGCCTTAAGCTGAAAAATACTGTCAGTTCCCTAATCAAAAAATGTCTGCTCTGAGAAGCCTCCCACACTAAAATTTAGTTTTAGCAAAGTTAGTCTCTGTAGTGGCATAGATCATGTTAAGTCATTCATTTATTCATTTGTGTATTGATTTGACACATGTTCACTGAGTGCCTTCTAAGTGCCAGGCATAGTCCTAGACACAAAAGTTAGTTTTCACCTGATTCCAGAGCAAATGAACAACATAAGGTCACTTTTCTCCTATGGACCTTACATTGACTGGAGAAGATTGGCAAATAAATAAGGAAGCCAGAAGGAAAAAAGGTATAATTTCCAGTAATGGTATGTGCAGAGAGGAAAATAAAGCAAGCTGATGGGTGGCCGGGCAAACACTTCTGAGTACAGGTTTACAAATAGTGACCTCAGTGAAGCTAGGAAACAAGTCACATCTACACTGGGAGTCAGGGGTATGGGAGTTCAAAAGTAGCTTCGTTGATAGTGTGCCATTTGAGGGAAGAAATCAAAATCAGTAATAATGAAAATGATGGTGATGATGTCAATGACAATGGTATTGACTTACTCTTGCTTTAAGCATCTATTGGGGTTTACCACTGTGGTTATTTGCCTTACTTATTTCTCACAATAACCCTATGAAGTAGATGTTATTGTATCTGACTTGAATATGAAGCAAAATCCTTAGAAAAATGAATTAACTTGTTCAGGTCATGTAGCTGGTAAAGGACATCAGCTGAAACACAAACTCCAACCTGTCTCCAAAACCTATAGCCTTCAATGGCCCATTTTCTTTGCACTCTCAGCACTTTACATGGGGTCTAGCATTACAGATACTTAATAATTGGACATATGGATGAAGGAGTGACTTCATTACTCTAATACACCATTAAGACCATGTAATAGAACTGTTTAAATCTTTGGCAAGTCTGAGACTGGAGTATATTTGGGCATTTGACAAATACTGCATTTCTGAGAGGATGGCGGGATAGAGCATGAAGACCCGAACAGTGAATAGCATCATTGTTGAGGGTCTTGTATGGGTCTGAAAGAGAGCATGGTGATTCTGTCACTTTCCCTTTCATTGGACACATCTCTTCAGTGAGAATTGTCCTGCTCCAAATCACTAAACTCACACACACACACATCCTTGTGTTGGAATATATATATAAACACACACACATCCTTGAGTTGGAAGAAAGTAGGCAACCTGGGAAGGAAGGATCAGGGCCTGAGAGTAGCTGCTAGTATAGGGGTTGAGGTGGGGCGGGAGAGGATATAACTGAGGGCAGGAGCAAGAATGGGAGTCCATGGAAGGTGAGAGATGTTCTGAGTATCCAAGGAGTGAGTTGTCACAGAAGGGGACCCATTCACCTGCCTCATGACTAACCCTAGTTCAACATCTCCTACTTACCAGGAGCAGACATTGTGCTTTTGAGGACCTAATTCAACTAATCTTCAAAATAATCCTTTGAAGTAGGAAGAGGTGAAATTAGAACGTGACCTCAGGACTTTCTGGCTCATGTGCAAGAACTCTACTGCATTACTTGCATTACCCTCTCCTTTGGTTGCAGGTATTTAAACCCAAGTTTTCACAAACTTAGTGGATTTTTTTTGGTGTATATGAAAAATGCTACAAATATCAATTTTAATAATAGGAATAAATCTGCTTTCACTTTATTAACAGCATCACTAACCATTTATTGATTTTTTAAAAAGGGAAATTAGAAAAAACAGATGTTGCTATTAAGTTCCATTAGAGGTTTGATATGCTCACTTCTGTGAGAGTGAGAGTGAAAGTAAAAGTCAGACATGGAGAATAAGAGATCTCGGTGTTTGCAATTGAAGGGCCACATGGGACAACCACAGCAAAGGAAGGCTCACCCTTTCAGCCTTTAAACGACCTCTTTCTTATGTACCTAGATAAAGGAGCATGCTACAGTAGAAAGACCAAAGATTGAAATCCCTAGTCTTTTGTTAATGACATGTGTGACTTTGGGTAAATCTCTTAGCCCCTATGATCCTTAGTTTATTCACCTGTTCTACCTGATCAGTAGTACTGACCCCATGGGGTTTCCTTGAAGACAGAATGGTCATACAAAGCACAGTGATTGGGACACACAGTGTGTAGTCAATACCTATTAGATTCTTATTTTCTCTGACCTCTCCCTCTATTTGGTAGAAGCCAAAAACTTGCTTTCTTATTGATAGCACAGACATCATGGAGTCCCTGCTTTTAGCTTCTAATGTCTATCACATACCCTGGAAAATGTATCTTTGTATAGCTTTGCTCATATTATATAAGGAGGAGAGGGCCATATTTGTCATCATCCAGCTGGTCCCCCAGCCTTGTGGGAGATTGAGGACAATTGACATGTCTCAGTTTAGATATGGAAAGCAAGACCCCAGGCAAGCTGTTGAGAAAAGACTGTGATACACAAAGAGGTAAGATCCTCCTGATGAGAATGTAACAGGATTCGGAGAACCTCTGAGGCAGAGAAAAGGAGAGGGGCAAACGTACCTGCAGAGAAAAGATCTAGGAGAAATATCAGGCATACAGCATGCTAAGTCTTCTTGAAAAACATGGCCAAATTATCTAATGGTCACTGTTAAGTGATTTTTTGGGTGCTATTTAGAAAAACACAACAAACATTAGTTTGTTGAAAGTGAGTTAATGTGTAAAATTATAGGAATAACTTCTGGCAATACTATTACTGTTGTTATTAATATTATTATTGTACTGTCATTATTACCCTGCCTTGTGTTGGGCGCATGATATTTTTGGGAAATGAAAGAATTGAGGGAAAGGCAGTATCCCAAAGTGGAGTGCTGCTGTGTGAAAAAATAGCTTAAACATGTAAAATGCAAGATTATGCAGGGTGGGGCAAACATAGGTTTACAGGTGTGACTGCATGGAACAGTTTATCCTTATATTATTATTTATTAATTATTGTATTATTTTCCATACTAACAACTGTATACAAACTAAACTTATTTAGTGGCAGCAGAAACTGTGTCCAAATTGCTTGGAAAAATCAACCCCTCCCTGACCCTGAACCCAAGGATGTCTAAGGGACTGGGAGGGACATTGGGCCTTCCATCCCATTTTGAGTGGAGGTTTGAACCATTTTCTTTGGATCTTCCAAAGGGAGGGTGACCAATGTAAGAATGGGGTCACATCTAATTCCTAGGTCATAAGAACTTCCAGCATCCTCTATTACTCTCAAGGTCAAAGCCAAATCCCCAATGCTACCTCATTTGCTCCCCATGACCAAACCCCAATGTGTCTGTGGTCTTGTCGCCATCATGCCCCAGACACACCCTCTGTAAGCTCTCTATAGTTCTGCAATCCTACACCAAGAACTGCTGGCTCTGCATGCTGACCCAGACCATCACCCTCAAAACCCAAAGGGCCAGCCCTGATCCTCTCTGCCCATCCAATGCTGATATTTCCTTAGCCCAGCCCAAGCTACAGCTCATCAACAAACCTTTGTGCCTTTTCAGTCCATCCTCAGCTGGACTCAGGGGAGCTCTCCCAACCTTCCAATCTCTGCACATGGTAGTTCTGATAAGGGATTGATGACACACCTCAGTTTCAGAACAGGGGTTGGCAAATTTCCTGCAAAGGACCAGATGTTAAACATTTCAGGCTTTTTGTGTCACAGTCTCTGTTGCAACCTCTACTCTGCCCTGGTTGTGTGCACAGAGCCAAGAAAATGAGCATGACTGTATTCCAATAAAATTTTGCTTAATAGAATAAGCTGTTGTGGCTATAATTTGCCAACCCTTGTTTTAGAAGATAATTGTACCCACAGGGAGTACACTTCCCTTCACTTCCATCAGAAATCTTATCCGCAACTTGACATGCTTTTGGTTTTTCTTATTTATTGGGATATATATATATATATATATATCATATATATGATATATATATATATATATATATATATATCATACTAGTGAGGATGGCTAATTTCAAAAACAAACAAACATAAAATAAGTGTTGGTAGGATGTGAATAAATTAGAATCCTTGCAACTTGTTTGTAGGAATGAGAAATGGTGTAGCTTCTATGGAGAACAGTATGGTATTTCCCCCCAAAATAAAAATAACAGTTACCATATGGTCCAGAAATTCCACTTCTGATGATCATCTGAAAGAATTGAAAACAAGGCCTCAGAGAGATTTTCATGCATTTATGTTCACAACATCATTATTCATGATGGCTAAAATACAGAAGTAACCTAAGTGTCTAATGGGCGGTTGGATAAACAAAACATGGTATGGGCATAGAAAGAAATATTATTCAGCCTTAAAAAAGAAGAGAGCTCTGACACATGATACAAATTGTATGGACCTTGAAGACAAGTGAAATAAGCCAGTCACAAAAAAATCAATACCATTGGATTCCACTTATATAAAGTACCTAGAGTGGTCAAATTCATAGAAACAGAAGTTAGAATGGCGGTTGATCGACAGAGAGGAGGTGGTTGACAGCTGGGGAGAGAAGGGAATGAGCAGTTGTTGTTTAATGGGTACAGGGTTTCAGTTTTGCAAGGTGGAAAAGGTCTAGAGTTTGGTTACACAACAATGTGAATTATATTAACATTATCTGAACTGTACATCTAAAAATGGCTAAGATGGTGAACTTTATGTTATGTGTATTTTACCACAGTGCTTTTAAAAGTAACGTTGATTTCATTAACTATTTCACAGGGGAAAAATGGCTTGATTCAGCTCCTCTCATCTCGCACTGCTTTGCTCTGGTTGTCCCTGCGCCGTGCACAGGAGCAGCACGGAAAGGCTGGAGGAGGTGCAGGCACTTTGGCTGGTCTCCTGCATTGGAGAAACCAGACAAGAATGTCTTTTCCCATCAGCCTTGCCATAGGCAGACAGAGGGTCCTTTTAGCCTGATGCACTATGGTAATTGCTCCCACTCAGCTAGGGGGGCTCCCCCATGAACTCAGCCACGGTGTCATTTTGGGATCTGTCATGTCCTATAGCCCTGCACTGGGTCCGTGCAAGTGTCCTCTTCTGCTTAAGTTATTTATATAGGTGGTTGAAAACACTTTGCTTGTACAAACTAGAAACTATTAGATTAGGCCAGCAGAGACAGCCAGAGGCAATCTCTTAACAAAGTGAGTGGGATTCAAAGTAGGCATAGAAAGCAAATATTATTTCACTGGGAGTCAATTAGCGGGAGCTCTGTGGATGAGCGGTAACTGCTTTGTTAACTTAGCTGGGGGAGGTGAGCCGGGCCAGGGAGGCACCAGCTGGGCTCGAAGGGGAGTAGCCTGGGATGACATGGTCACTCTGGGGGTAGGTGGCTGCATCAGGCACCGCTCCACATACACACTCCCCCCTTCTTTTATTTAAAGTACATGATGGAGCTTAGCAGCTGAGAAGCCTTGGTTTGCTCTAAAATTTCTCATTTTAATTCAGGCAAACACTCTATAAATCCAATGTATCGGAAAGCAAATATTGAGGCTGAGTAAGAAGGTCCATTAGATGGAGGGTTTAGGTTCTAGGGCCTGAGCATGTGGGAGGGCTGAGCAGAGGAGCCTAGAAAGGGAGGCAGAGCTGGAGTGGGAGTGAGTGAGGGATGTAGGTGCTGGGACAGTGAATCAAAGGTGGGCCTTGGGAAGGAGGTAGGGGCACAACTGGAGGAGACGGGAGAATTTGAGGGCTCACAGAGGATAGATCCATTTAGAAAAGGCTGGATTTACAAGGATGTTCTTGGAAAGAGAATTGGCAAGGAGGCTTCATGTGAAAATCTTTTCATAGGCCAGGCTCAGAACTAACTCTTCTATAGGACTTTCCTCATAATGTAGTGATTGTCACAGTCCTTATGATGAGAGCTATTTTTGATCTCATACTGAAGAATAGGAAACTGAGCCCCTTGATGGTCATACTTTGCTTAGGATTATACATCTGCTAAGTGGCAGGGCTGGGGCTTGAACAAGTTCAACCAGATAGAAAGCCAAGTTTGAAATTGAAGACCGCCATCCCCAAATGAGGGTCTACAATGGGAGTCAAAATGGGGACAAATCACAAAAGCCTTTATACCTAGGTGACAGCCTTGGTTATTAGGAAAGGATGATAATTAATTTCCTGGGATAAAAGAGGAGTAGATGTAATTTTTGTTCTAATTGTTAGTGTTATACAGTGTGTTGGACTTTTAATCAATGTTGTTAGCAGTTTTCAGTGTTAATTTAATTAGTACAAGAGACCCTGCTGGTAGAAATATTGAATAATTAGTGTTTTATGTAATGGTTTATGAAGTACCATATAAAAAAAAAAAAAAACCCTCCAATAATCACAGATCCTCAGCAGAACTTTTATCAAAGCACAATATTTAAGTGGCTAAATCCTTGCTTGGGGGCTGGCCAGATAAAACATCATTTGGGGCACCAAAATTGCCAATTCATATTGGATTTCCCAAAGGATAAAGGATGAGAGCCATATTTAGTTCTGCCAAGAGAACATTTCTAAGGGTGACCTTGGACATACAGAGATTTTCTCAGAGGTGACGTGTCAATGACTGATGATCCAGAGGAAAGAGAGAGAGCCTCATTTTTCTAAACCCTGAATAACTGAATGGGATGAAACTCTGGATGACAGAAGGATTGCAGGCAAAGTCTGATAAGCATGTAGATAATATATTTAAAAAGGGGTTCTGGGTAACCTCCAATGTGCTCATGCATTGGAGGGGGTGTATTTATCGATGAATTGATTAATGGAACATATTCTATGTCTCAGAGAAAGTGGCTTGAGTTGTTCTTATGATAAGGGACTAGCTATAGGCATTGCAGAAATGTCAAGGCTAGCATTTTCAACATTTCCTTGATCATGTTTCATTAACTACAAACAATTCCCAAGCAGAGGGGTAAAGACTTATCACAGGTAAAGCTTCTGCCTGTCCAACCACCTGATTAATCATGTACCACCTTAGATCCCAGTGCACGTAATGAAAGTGACCTTAAACTGGGCCCTCTAAGCCAGTGAGATCAATTCTTAGAGCTAAGAAGCTATGAGAGAAAAGATGTGTTGGCTAACAAAGTACCTCCCTCCTTGCCCTGTTGGTTCTAAGAGTTCAGAGAGTCCAAGCATTGCTTTTAGCCACCATAGAGCCTCTCATGGGGAGTATTCCACTAATAATTTACAACTCCAATAATCTCTAACACTCATATGCTATAGCTGTCCCCTTGGATTGGCTAATGCTATGCCTCTCCGTGTCAAAAACTGAAGTCTTAGAGACCAGAATTTCAAGGTTTTCAACTTTAATGTCCACTGGCATCTAAAACCCATGATGTTCCAAATTGAACTCTATTCCTTTGCTTGAAAGCTGCATTGCTTTCTAAATTTTCTTAGTTGGTGAGTTAGTGGCTACACCATCTACCCAACACCAGAGCTAGAAATCAATCAATTACTCTTCACTCCCTCTTCTCCCCTTTCTTCACTGCCCATATAGTTTCAGCAGTAAATCCTGTAGAGTTTGTATCTTTTCTTTTAAGTCTGTATTCTTCTTGTCCATCAATAATATCACTGACTCATTTAAAGTCTTTATCAGCTCTTGCTTGGATTATAAAATGGTTTCAGAGCCAGATGGGAAACCAGTCTTGCTTCTCCACCCCCGCCCCCATGTGGCCTCTTCACACTCACTGGAGTCAGTCATCTGAAACACAAATATGACCTTGCCATTACCATTTCACCTCTGTAATGAGCCTCCATGACCCACGAGATAAAGTCCAAACACTCTGGCCCTGCATCGATGACCCTTCCTGACCTGTCCATGCTTAAGCCTCCAACCTCCTCCCTAACAGCTTCCTACCTCAAACCTATGTTCCATTTCCATGTTATTAATTAACTACGTATGCATTTCTAATTTTTATTACTGAGCCTTTTCTCTCCTTTTCTCTTTGTTTCTTCTTCTTTCCTTTCCCAGGAAAACATATTCTACACCCACTCACATGACCTTCAGGAAGCCAATCCCACCAACCTCTCTGCCAACCAAACCCAGATGGATGTCCTTCCCCATGGATGTTTTTGTAGAAATAATAAATAAATATTCTTATTTCTTCAGTTACAAAATTAGCTTTTTATTTCTTTGATGTGATTGAATTTCCTTCTAGAGTGAGCTTACTGTAGTCAGAAATCATACTTTCCATTTTTGATCATGAGCATCAAGCAATTAGCAGATATGCACCATATGTTTATTTCACACATACATTAATGAATATTATTGAATAATTTATCCAAAGCTTCAGAAAGGAACAAACTTAAACCCAATCCCTGTCTTCCTATTTTAAATTGTATTGCTTTTATTGTACCGTATCCTCTTGTTTAAATATCAAGCTTTGCCTTGGTTTTTGTGTTTAGAATACACACATTTACAGACAGCTGAGGAAGTTTACTGCTGGGTATACTGTGAATAATGAAACTGATAAACAATGTACTATAGGGGGAAAAATTCCAAAAGCCTATCTTTGAAAGAAGATGTAATAGTGAACAAATAAAATAATAAATACGAGTGTAGATATAAACAATGATTATCTTCATACAATAATAACAAAACAATGTTTAATTCATGAGCTTAAAAGGGTAAGGTTGAAATAGGGGACAAAAGTATTTAACTTGAGAGAGCAATGACTGAACTATTAGAATTCTAAGATCCTTTAATTAGTTATAAGAATTTAACATATTGGTTACCTTTAATATTTGTGTTATTAAATAGATGCTAAAATTCAAGGAGTTACCATTAAAAAATTTTAAATGAGGTATATAAATTCTAAACGAGTATAGAAAAACATAGAATAAAGAAAAAAACACACACATGAGTAGAGCAAAAATTCTGGTAAATTTGAAACTTCACAAATTCTAGAACCCAAGAATTCTACTCTAAGTATGTACCTTAAAAATAACCTAACATGTTGGAACCATGAAGAACATTTGAGAATTTTCACAGCAGATCTTTTAGGTTGTTGGACCCAATTCCAATGTGTGTGTTAAAGAATCTCCCCCACACCACCAAGCAAATCTTGGGACATCAGCTAAGGATCCTAGAATTCAACTCAATTCTGACATTTTCTACCTGAGGCAGAATCAGATTCCACAGATAGGAGTTCATCCCTCAAGTTGGCCCCTAACTGCTCCCCTGCCAAGACACACAACTTCAGATGCCAGTCACAATCTCAGGATGTCACCTATGCTTCTGGCTGACCAGCCACGGCCCCCTCCTTGGGTTTGATTAATTTGTTAGAGCTGCTCACCAAATGCCAAGAAACATTTTACCGACTAGATCACCAGTTTATAACCTGGGAAGAACTATGAATAGATGGAAGAGATCCATAGGGTCAAGTACGTGGCAATGCGGGTGGAGCTTCCATGACCTTCCCAGGTGGGCCACTTTTCCTGAATCTCAGCATTTATCAACCCAGAAGCTCTGTCCTTTTGGGTTTTTACTGAGGCTTCATTACTTAGACACAATTGGTTAAATCATTGACCATTGACAATTGATTTAGTTTCCAGACCCTCTTTTCTTCTCCATGGAGGTTTACGGAGGGAATGGATTATGGCGCAGTGGGACTGAGAGTTCCAACCCTCTGATCAAGCATTTGCTTCTCCTGGCACCAACCTTCCAAAAGTCATTTCATTAATATAATAAAAGACAACTTGATTGGTTTCCTCAGGAAATTCCAAGGGTTTTGTGAACTGTGAGCCAGGACTCATGGACAAAGACCAAATATATATATATATATTCTTATTATAAATCACAATATCATAGCAGGTATGATTGGAAAAGCCTAATGATACTAATAGCATCTGGGGAAAATTGAGTTTCATTTACATAATGGAGTACTTTATATCCATACAAATACGTGAACCATTGCTATATCTAAAATAATGTATACTATTTCTGCAAGTTCAGAAGTAAAGCAAACCTTACGAATATATACTTATGTGATAACATTATATATACACCTATTAAATATATATAACAATAAGAGTATGATCAACACAAAATTCAAGATGGTAGTTAATTCATAGGTGGAGGCAGTGGTGTAAGATGGAGAAAAACCCTTGGATAGATGCAAATCTTGATAATATTTTATTTCTGATTTTCAGTTAGTAACTTAGTGGACAGTCAATCTATTAATATGCTTCAGCATGCATAAAACTGTAAGATTAAACATTACATTAAAAGGTATTGAATATTACAGTGGAAGATATAAAAATAATACAATTTAAACTTAAAAACAAAATGAAGGGACTGAGCAGGGTGAACAGCAGTTAGAAGGGTCCAGATCAGAGGCAAAGAGGGTTCCTATTTCTTTTTGAGAAGGATTCTGGGTCTGAGGATGGTGTCAGGGTGGAGACAGGAGGAATGTACCATGCTCGATTGTTGATGTCTGCATGGGCATGGAGAGCAGAGTGACAAGACATGTACAGTCGATTTATCTTTCCTGTTCCAAGTGATTTGTTCCCATGAATAGAGCTTTGACTTTATGGAGGGCACAAGAAGGGCTTGAGCCAATTTAAAGACACAGAGTTGTATTTTCCCTTCCTTCGTAATCAGGGACCTGTCCAGGAGAGGGGGAGGAACAGCTCCACCATGGCCTGCATCTGGCAGTAGTTTATCCGAGTGCTGAGTAGCTGTCACAAATTATTCTCAGGCCAACATCTCCCTGGAGAAATGGAAAATCATGACCTTGAGCTCATCTTCATTTGGGCTTTCACTGTGGAAGCCTAGGACTCCTGGACTTCTGTGTCCTGGACACAAATCCTTTGGTTTGAGAATTCCACCAACACCATCCAGGGAACTGAGAAGGAAAGGAATCCTTGGGAGAGAAGAGAAAAAATAAGGAGTAAGGTGAGAGCAAGGGCATCAAATACAGTAAGGAAAAAAAAAACAACAACAGTGAGAGAGGGTTTGAAATAAAAACTGGCCTGGGACAAGGATAAAGGGAAAGGAAAGAGTGCAGAGGAATTATCGATCAGATCCTTTAGGGTGACATATATCAGCCCTTGATTAGGTGTGAAACGTTGACAGGCCTGAATTGCTTACAACTAATTAATGGCTGTGAGGGGCTTTGAAATCCTGGGATGAAAGCAAAAGACTCTACCTACAAAACTCAAATGGCATCCACGATTTATACTCTTCCCTGTTCCTATGGATTTGCAGCACTGAGTGGAGTCTGCTCTGCCCTTTGATTCCTTCTTCTGTCCTCTTGTTTCTGCATCTCTCAAAGTCCCCAGGGCAATCCCAGCTTGGGCCACTTCACTGAAAGATCAGGAGCCCCTCAGCAGGGCAAGATGGGGGGTGGATGATGCTCCAACATCAGACCCCCACTTATATAGAGAACTTGTCCACTTAGTCTGGTTTTACTTTGTTATGTTTAGTTGTCATTTTTTTTCTGTTTAGACAGACTCTCCCCTGTTCCAGTGAGAAGACCATCTACTTCAGCTAAGAATAAGCCACTTAGAGCTTAATAAAACTGATGCTCTAGGCCAGTGGTGTGGGTACAGTGCTGTGAATCACTGCCAGCTTATCCGTCTGTGATCTCCTTTCCCAGAAAGCTTTTCCTCAACAATGGCTACTCCCTTTGGCCCTCAATTTAGTGGCAGGTGGGTAGTCAGGCCTGCTTTCTCCATAAGCCAGCAGACAGAGGTGCCTCAGACCCAGCCAGGAATTTGGTTTTGCACTGGCAAATAGCTGCAGAATGATTGTGGGGGAGGGGTGCCTCTTTTCATTTCAGAGCTTCCCTTCAGGGAGGCCAAAGTGTTCTTCTAAAGAGAAAGTCTAATCATGTTACTCTCACATATAAAATCGTACACTGCTTTCCATTAGGTTAAATCCCCCAAATCTAATTATCATTACAAGTTTGGTTTTTTGTTTAATGATCTCTATAAACCTCTGCGGCCTCACCCTCCAGTACCTTCTCCAATACACCAACCCACTCACACCCTAGTGTTCCCCCTCCCCGCCCACCCTCTGTCTCACATAAAGATCTTGGATTTTCTGAAAGCACCATGCATTGTTATGTCTGTGCCTTTGGTGTCCATGCATAATCCCTCTAGGATCCAACATTTCCCAAATTTCTCTACCTCTCAAGCTCTTTTCCAGGTAACTCAGACACATCACTCAGGTCTTGGTTAAGATGTCAATTTCCTCCAGATTCTTCTCTCGCCCCTCCAATGTGATTGAGATGTCTTTCCTATTGTACATGGTCCCTTGGTGGTGCTTGACATTTCTCTGATCACAGCAATCAAGCGTTTATGTAACCAGATCACCGTTGTCGGTATGCTCATTGATTTCTCCCACTAGATCTTGAGCTTGCTCATGGCACTGGGTAAAAGAACTGTGCTCTCTTTGCCGTTCTCTTCATAATTCTTGGCAAATAATTAGTCAGCTTGAATAATCTGATTAGAGAGGCCCAAGTAAAGAAAATACAATGATACCCATAGAGCATGGGTGGCAAACACAAGGCTGAATTTGACCCTCCACCTTGTTTTATCCTGTCCGGCACTTTTGGCCTGGCACCTTATTTCTAGCTGGCTCACTTAACTGCTAAGGAGTAGTTATATTTATATAGTCCTAAAATGAGATTCAGCCCTTCAAAGGCAACAACGAGGCTCATGTGGACCCCGGTGAAAATGAGTTTGACACCCCTGGCATAGAGCACTACTGTATACGCAGCACATTTCCCTCTCTCACAGAAATCCTTTCACTCTCAAGACATCCCTCCAAATCCCATGATTATCATTCCCACTTTATACTAAAGAAATTTTAACTTTTGAGGGGTTTAGTCAAGGTTTCCATTACCTTTCAACAGATAAGTAAAGGTCTGGGGGTTTGATCTCGGGTCTACCTTGACATCAAAATTCACAGTTGCCCACCATTAACTCTTCAACAGTGACTGACACCTTGAAGTAAACTAAGAAAAGAAAAACTTGAAGCTTGCTGTTGTTTATCTCCTGTTCATTCAGGAAGACAAAAATGGAGCAAGTTCAGTTTGACCTACCCATAAGACTTTCCCAGTGTTCCAGGAGTAAATGTCAGATGTCATGGGAGGAAGAACCTGATCAAAAAACTAAATAAAATAAAAACTTAGATCTTTTCCCTAACAGGCCATATCATTTCATACCACAGTCTACGAACAAGGTGCTTCTATTCTGGGAATAGAAAATTTACAAAGATGAATACATAATTAGAAAATTGAATTTACAGTAACATCTAGCAGTGGTTACCTTCCCAAAGCACTTTTGCATATAGACTCTCATTGAGAGACTCCACTCAGAGAATTCAGCTAATTCAGTTTGCAGATGCAAAGGCCAGGGGGTGATTTCGTAACTATTCAAATACAGCCATGTTTCTGACAAAAGAAAAAGTGACATGCTTACTCCTTGACTTGTAATTCCATCACAGAGACCTTCCTATGTGTGGCCCCATCATTTCCATGATTGATTCCACTTCATTTTGCTGTGACCCTGGTATTGCTATCTAATCCTCAGGTCATTACCACTGTGAGGTGTCAAAGTTTAATTGGACCCTTTTCATAGTTTCTAGGAAAATACACTTCACCATTAGCATCTGCATAAGCCTTGCAAACACATAGAAGGCAGAGTTACAATGCAAGATATAAGTGAGATAAACCAGATTTTAAATTTAGGGTCTTACAAAATTTCCATTTTTGCTGGGTGAATGGATATTTTCATAGAACTTACAATCAAGAGAACAAAAAGGAACACCCTGAGAGTCTTCAGTTCTGAGGGACATGGCTCAGAAAGGTTGGTGATGTTGCTAACGGTCACATGAGTAGAAAAAAATGAGACAGAAGCCTTGAGTTTCTCATTGACTATAGGGTATAGTCCCTTAAAAATTAGGTCCCATGATAATGGATTTTTAATATACTATATGCTAACGATATTTAATATGCTAACTATAATTAAATTGAAATTGAATAAATTTATCTCGGTGGAGGACTCTTATATGATTATCTGATAGGGTGGCAGAAAAGGGGAAGTCTTATTCCCACCACGTGTGACTCTAAGAGAAAAGAAATTATTAGGAGACAAGTGAGCAGTCACAAGAGACAAGCCACTGAACGAGTAAAGAGAAAAATAGGTATTTATATGGTTTTCATTTTCATTAACTTCCAGGTTAGAGCACCACCAACTTGGCTATTTGAAATGTAAATGTCTTATTTTACAACTTTGGAAGTCAGAGGCCTAATATTAAGGTGCAGTTGGGGCTGCATTCCATGTGGAGGCTTTGGAAAAAAAAAATTGTCTCCTTGAGTATCCAGCTCCTAGTGCCTTGCCCACATGTCTTGGCTTGTGGCCACTTCCAACATTGCCAAAGCTAACAATGGAGCATCTCTCTTGGACTATAACAAGGAATGTTTTAGTGCTTTTAAAAATGTATGTAATTAGATAGAGTTCACTTAGATAATCCAAGATAATCTCCCATTTTAAGGTCCATAATCTTAATGACATCTGCAAAGCCCCTAGGCAATGCACATCTTTGCCAGATCATCATATATCCAGGTCATCGTATATACGGCCAATGAAAGATGAAAAATGGGCAGCGCTGGTACAGTTTGATTCTAGAAGTGCAAGGAAGCGTAATAGGGGAAGATGGGGGGAGACATAAGAAAAGACAGGATAAATGGACACATTTGTTAAGAACTAAAATGGTTCAAAGCAGAAGGGGATCCATGTTTTGAACTTGAGCTTAAGCTAATTTTTGAAGCTACCTAGGAAAGATGATACAAGATTGGTAATAAAACGTACTAAGTGCCCCTCCAGGGCCTTTCAAGGGGCTGCTACACGTGAGAGTCCCTGAAGCTTAAGTTTCATAAGCATTACATTTAAGCTACCTCTAAGCCAGAAATTCTGGAAGGCGCTCTTTCCTCAAGTCTAGGAAAGTGGAGGCAAGATTTGGAAAATCTGTTAGACAATGGAGCTGGAATCCAGAGCCAGGCTAGGTGATTGGGCAACACACCCACCCACCATATCAGGCTACCTCTGCTAAGAATGCAACAGAGATCTGCAACCAGCACTGAGCTGAGCTGCTCATGTGAAATCCACGCCAAGTAAGAGGAGTTATTTTTTGGCTTCCCTGAGTTTTGCAATTGTCTTGGGACAAACACCCCATCAATACTTCCTATTGCAGAGGTGGGGATGAGGCAGAGGCCCAGATCTCAACTGGGAAGTGGGAAGATGAGACTTCAACGAGGAATTCAAAGCCATAGCTAGTGGGAGCTAACAGGAAGCCTGGAGGTCAGTGTGATTGGAACAGTTCAGATTATTCCTACCAGCTTCTTCTTATTGCCTTGGGGGCTTTCTTGAAGATTCTTTTTTTTTCCCCTCCACCTTCTCCTATTAGTCACACTACCCCTGAGCATGTGCTATTTGTATATTACCATTTTGAAGCAGGGGAATTTTGATAAAACTTTGATACATAATTCAGCATTCAAAAAAACCAAACTTGACTCTGAACTTCACCTTGTTGCCAAGAGTTACTCCAATTCTGACCTTTACTTTCAGCCTTGTCCAGGCTTCTAAAGTCAGAATGAGGCTATAACTCAGAAAGAAGGCAGAAAGTGAGGTTTACAGATGCAGTTATTTTGTGTGTGTTTTTGAATAATATATTTTAAGCAATATATCCATAATGTTATCCCTTCAATTCAAATTTTTTGTATGTTTTTTAATAATATATTTTAAGCAATGTATCCAAAATGTTATCACTTCAAGGTAATCAACACAATTATTGACATATTTTACATTCTTAATTTGGACTCAATCTTAGAGATGTGGTGTGTATTTTACACTTAAAACACATCTTGCTTAAGATTAGCCATATTTAAAAGTGCCCAATAGCCGCTTATGGCCAGTGACTCCTGCATTGAATGGCTCAGAATTAGAAATTTGATCAGGTGCAGACTTGTTGTTATTTTGTCAGAAAATGATGAATTTCTGGTCACCTCTCTTTGGTGATGCTGGAGCCATTCATAATCATTCGTTAGATCTAGTAATTCATTGGGACTTGCAAGGTGGTGTTATTTTATCTTCCTATCTTCTTATATTATTGGTGACTCTTTCTTAAAGGGACACTTCCAACCCTCAACTATTCAGTAACCTGAAGGAATGGTTCACACAGAAAAAGCAAAATAAAGACTTCTTCATCATGTTCCTTTATTTGCCATTTTTCAAAATGCAGGTGCAATTTTTACGGTTCTCCTTAAGGAGTGGGGTGCATGTTGGTGATGAGGTGGAGGTGAGGGTGAGAAAGAGCAGGTGACAGAAGATGCAGCAATGATGGAAAGGGTAGGATGAAGGTGAAAGGTGGAGTCAGGTTCAGCAATAGAGTGAGTCATATGGTATGACTAAGAAGACTATTCCACATACATCAGCATTCAGGACGAGGAAGAAATAATGCATCTTTGCCATGGTTGAGGAAATCAGGTACTTTCTCCACCCCACCTTTGGAAAGAGGGGCCCCATTCCATTTCACTCCCAAACCCACAGCCAATAGGAAGGAAGGAAATGGCCTCTGTGTTTCAGGTTCCCTTGGGGAAATGGCCCTGGATTGTCACAGGAGAGAGGGTAGAGGCTGGTGCATTGAATTGAGAATAAGGGAGCTGTGGCTTTAGTTTGAAAGGTAGGTATGTAAATTAGGGAAAAGTTGGTAACTGAGGATTATCATGAGAGCTCATGCCCTGAATTCACACAGTGGGGATTCAGGAACTCAGTGGGGTTCAGAGGTAGCTGGACATCCAGATCCACAGTCTTTAACAAGACTCTGTGGCTGGGCATGTGGTCAGGGGAGGACCCCATGAGGGACTAGAGTCCAAAAGATGGCAGAGAATGCAGGTGCAGTGGCTACCCATGGAGCAGGAGACCTAAGGCTAACAATGGCCAACACCTTGGATTAGCAATAGGATCCTTCTTTTTCCTAGATAATAATTAGGATTTCAGTTTTTCACAGCTGTTAAGAGCATGGATTCTAGAACAAGCCTCCTGGATTCAAATGCCAGCTTCTCTGCTGACTCTGTGGGGTTGGGCTAAAGATCTGTTGTGCTTCAATATCTATAAATGGATAAAATAATATAGTTCTTACCTCATACGGTGGTTATGATGATAAGTGAGTTTGTAGAGACAAAACACTTAGGATAGTGCCTGAAACTTAGCAAATGCTGCATGTTTATCATATTTAATTAATTACAATGTAATAATAATAACAACAATTACCACTTCCTGACCTTGGGAAAATGGATGGGTCACTAAATTTAACAGAGATTGATTTTTCTTTTAACCATATTGAAGCTTGATTTAATTTAATTTTAAAAATGCAATTATCCTTTGTGCCTGGCTACTGTGGATTAAATTCATGGCACTATACCACATTACCTACCGATATGACACCATTTTATACATTTTGCTTCTACATCAGAACTGCTAAACTAAAACGGTCCCTTCAAAACTCTGATTGGTGCATCAAAATATTTCTGTGAGTCTTAAAGGGGCCACTCACCGTAGTCCCAGGGCAGGGCATATACTGGATGTGCTAGAAACATCTGTAGTAAAAGAAATACTATTGTGTGTAGTATATTTGTGTGCGTGTGGATGGGGGGGTGGTGTTGAAGTTGAGGATGGAGGGAGAGTGCACATAAAAAGATGAAATAAGTCTTTTTAAGCTTATGGAAGGTTGCAAAAAAAAAAAAAAAAAAAAAAAATGGCACTCTCAGAATGCTTTCAAAGCCAGGAAGCATGTAGTGGGATGGGAGCTACCTCTAGGTTTTCCATCATGAGGGTGAAAATTAAAAGTGTTGGCGGCAGGAATCACAGCCTAGGAAGTGGTACACAATGGGGCTGGAGCTGGCGCTCTTGGACGGCACGGCCTCATAGCTGACTTTTACAAGGTCTTTGGAGAATTACATTTTGACACTAGTTTTTAATAATATCTGGATGAAAGGGTAAAGGGCCAAGACAGTGCCACAGGGGGTATTAACGGTGATATTTAAAAAGGACAGAAGGCAGGTCTTAACAAATGGAAGCAGTAGGCCCTGATTCACAGAGATGATTTCCCTCCTGGGGGTTCTGCAGGAAGACAGCACAGCCAAGGGGTGGTGGGACACACACAGTTACCCCACTTCCCCTGCCTTTACACCTGCAGCCTCGCCTTGCCTATGCTGGAGCCGGATTTGCTCAGAGCTGAGTGTCTGATCCACAGTCTTTCTGCACTTGTATTTGGGGCTTAGAATTAATAGAAGACAATAGATCCAGCTGTGGATGAACCTTAGGCATTCCTGCTACAAGTGTTCTGCTGATTGAGTCCACAGGGTTGGGAATCTTTCCCTGTGTCCCTGTCTGTTCCTCTAGCCTTTTGTCATAGCTAGAATTTTTCCAGAAATCTCACTTCCAATGTACTTGTTTCTGTCACCCCACAGCAAGGACCCTGCTCCCCAATATTCTTGGTCACTGACTTCCATTCTGTGGAGAATACAATATGCATCTGGACCCAAGTGACACTGCCTCGTAGGTCTTGATCTCATGCATTTGTTTGCAGGAGTCTGCCAACCTTCAAAGGGATGCTTACCCAACCACTGGCTTGGCTGAAATCCTTGCCGGGAGCGCTCTCTTGCTGAGTGGTTTGCCCCAGGACTGGCATTGTCTCTTCTTCCCTGCTCCACTCTTCCTGACAGATATAACCCAAATAACTCGTCTATGTTATCTATTGCTCTGGACTTTAAAAACTTGACCGTTAGCTGCTTTCTGGTCTCTCAGAATCTTAGGATGCAAATGCAGTTTTTCTTTCCTCCATTCTCAACTGCCAAAGAATTCTAAGACTATTCTCTCTCCTTGCCCTGGGGAAAGATGTGGTGTACAGTGAATGTTTGCTGAATGTCCATAAGAATGAATAAATGAATGAATGAATGAACAAGTTAGGGGAGCTGATGAAAAGGTCCATTAGACTAATAGTTCCACCCCTTCAAATGAAGATATACTGAAAACTTAAAAAAAAACAACACCCAAACAAATAAACGAAACTTCATGATCTGAATTCTTTCCAGACATTGAATTGAACACATACTATAGCCTCCTTCTGCTATATCAAACCCTTAGAAATTATAGGGAAAAGAATGTGTAACAGTGATTTTAAAACCTCTGCAGCACCTTTCACTGAATGGGGAACACTTAGTCAAAGACATAGTCTCTGGCATGTTGCACCCAGTGACCCAATCCTTTTACTCTTTTCCCAGACTCTTTGTCTGAAACTCATTGTATCTTTTTTGGGAGCCTGCCCTTTCTCCCATCTCTCAAACCTCTGTGAGTGGATAAGAGCTTTGAAGAAAAACCCAGTGAGCTATGAGAGGCCATTCAGGGCATCTTGGCCTAGGCTAGGAAGAAAACTGAGCTATGAGGTGAAAAGGGTAGCCGTAGGGAAAGTGTCCTCTGGTATTTAGGTAGCTAAGGGCAGGAAGGAGAATGACAGTGGGTCTGAGCACAGGGTGGGAAGTGGGTGTGGGAAGAGGTTAGGTATCAGTTCTTACAGAACCTGTTAACCCCTGTCCACGGATAGATTTTACGCAAGACGGAGACGAGGCAGGTTTCTTCCTGATTGAATTGGATGTGTAAAAGCTCGCTTGCTGCTGTTTAGGAAATGGATTGGTCAATGTGCAATTAAAGAGAAGAATGTGGTCTTCCAGAGCAGAATGAGATTGGTAACTGAAGGTACGGAGAAATGAATGAAATAGGGTGGTATTTAGGAGGTAGAGTGGGCCAGGTGGTGGGAGGCAGGGTAAAACTGTCCAGAGGCTGTCAAGATGGGAGTTTTCAGAGAAGACTAAGAGATGAAACTAGAAGGAAGTCAGGGTCAAAGCTGAGAGTACCTTGCATGTCAGGCTAAGAAGTCTGAACTTTCTCCTGTGGGCAATGGGGAGCCATTGACAGGGTTTAAGCCTGGGAGAGATTTGCATATTGGAAAGGTCACCTGACAAGGTATGGAGGATAGAGAGACAGAAAGTGGAGCCAGGGAGGCCCACTCAGAGAGTATGATAGTTGTCTAAGTGTGGAATGACAAGGGCCTAAATGAAGGCAGTAACACAAGATGGAAAGAAGGGAATGAGAGCAAGAAGTAAGATGGAATTGCACTGAATGGAAAGGAAGATTAAACAGGATGGTGACACCATGAAGTTTAATGGGAGCCTTAAGAAGGAGGTCTGAGGAAGAAGAAGGTTCATTCACTCTAAAAGTCATGGAAAAGATGCTGTTCTTGGCCCAAGGAATACATGTTGAGTAAGAAAAATGTTGCCCTCTGAAACTCAGTCTAGTCTAGACAGAGACTGAAGATGCAAACAAATTCATTAATGAATTAGAAGAAGTTCTATAAAATAAAGTAGTAGGAGTTATAATGAAGGATAATAGGGTGTATGGCCAAGTGGCCTATTTTAGATACTATGCATTGGGAAAAGTTCTCTGAGGGAATGACATTGAAGTTAGTATTTGAAGAAAAGAAAAATCCAGGGAAAGGACACTCCAGGTAGAGGGAACAGCAAACTTAAAGGCACTGAAGCTGGAAGGTGCTTGGCTAGTTGGGGAAACCAGAAGACCATGTGGCTGCAGGGGCCTGAATGAGGGGCATAAGGACTGACAGGGGAGGTTAGGAAGGTTAGTTCCCTCAAGACCATGTAGACCATGGCATAGAGTCTAGATTTTGCTCGAAGTACTACTTGATGCTATTAAACTGAATTAAATAAGAAGTTACATAAATTGGTTTAGGTTTGAAGTTAACCACTTTGCCTGCTTACTCAGTGGAGGACAGATTTGGAAGGGCCAGAGAGGAAGCACAGGTTTCAGATTTGATTCCATCGTCATAGTGAGAGATATTGTGGGTTGGCCTAGAGTGTTGGCTGGAGCTGAAAGGAAGACCATGAATTTAAGAGAGATTTCAATGTTATAATTGAAAGACCTGGGGGTGGATAAATGGGTGGACAGACATGAATAATGAAGAAAAGAGAGCAATCAAGGATGAGTACCCAGTATTTGGCTTGAGCAGCTAAGTGACTGTGGTCCTTCTAACTGAAATGGAGGAGACACAGAGAAGAACATTTGAAAGCTAAAGGCCTAGTGAGTTTGATGTGAAATTTTTCTGGAAAGGGGGTGGCATGGGAATCATACTGTGGGTAGCTTTGTTAAGAGAACTCAACTGAAAAACCTAAGTTGCCTATAAATGAATATTTGTTAAATAAATGAAATGAGTAAATCAATGAATCATTGGATAATAGTTGTTAGAAGACTTGAAAATAGAGACTGATGCTCAGGGAATGTAACAACCCATCAGCTATTCGTAAAAATAAAAAAAATTAAAAAGAAAGAAAAAAATAGTGAGTTATCAAGAACAACCCAGAACTTAACACATGATGTGTTTATTACTTAAGGATTTCCATGTTGCTGACAAAAATAGGTCAAGTTTGGGTTATCATGAACTATGCAGCAAAGAGTTATCATCTGAACCAGTTTGTATTCATTTTTACCTCTTGGACCATTCCTTTTTAATCATTAGGCAACCACAAGACATTTACTAGGAATTTTCCCTTACAGATCTGCTATCTTTTTGTCACAAAGGAGGAAGGTCTGGGTTAGGGATACCAAGAGTAGGTATGCACTTAGGACATATTCAAAGAGCATCTGACACTAGAAGACCAGTTCATCTACAAGGTAAAGGAAATGTGAAGAGTCACTTAGTTAAGGATTCAGACTGTGTCTTAGTAACTAGCCACTTGGCAAAACATCAAAGCAAGAGGCAAAGTGGTGATAGTCCATGGGATGTGTTTGGTTTCATGCATACAGAATTTTGTCAGACAGCACAAACAGGAAGTCATTTTATTTAATAGCAAAACAAACAGCTTAGTATCTATTGTCTTGTACATGACCAGCTTTAATTACCAGTTTTATTGGACAATTCTCAATAGATATTTGAGTTTGAGACCCTTGATAAAAGATAATGAGCATTATAAACACTGTCTTGGAGGAAATATTGAAGACTCAATTATGGGAAAACCTGAGTTTAGAAGCTAGGGGTTCAGGAGGGCAAAGTCACTGAAAACCTGAGTGAAAAGCAGGCATTCACCCTCTGGGCTAGAAGCCTGTGCCCAGGGACCTGGGATTGTGGAGGCCGAGTAGCACCAGCTGCAGCTGAATGTGATAATGGTCCACCTATGTGCTATCTGTATGTTTCTTATCAGCACCAAACTGAGTCATAGATTTAGGCCAGATCTGGATAAAATGAGAGACAGATCAGAGTTGTGTAGGCATCAGAAACTGGGTCATCCAGAAGTCAACCTCAAGATAGAGGTTGAGATGCAAGATATTAATTAGAGAGTAACAGCTGTGGCAGAAAAGAAGGAAAGCAGGATTGGGCAGAGGGAGTAGACATGACAAAGCCTTGGACTACTCAAAGAGAGCGCTGGAGTGTGAGAGTCTACCAGCATGTGATGCACTGAACCACAAACTGGCCAAGTCTTCATTCTCCTTCCTTGCCCATTGGCTGGATGGCAGCTACTCTGGGAAGTGAGACCTTGGTCAAGGTGCCTTGCTGCAGCTGGTACTTGGTCTTGTTAGAGAATAGGTTGGGATTTTTAAAATCACCTTGCAGCCAGTGTCATAAAACTGGATGCAAAGTTTTATGCAAAGTCTAATAGGAACCCTCTCAAATTCACACTCAAGACAAAGCATGTGACTGCTTGCAGGAAGAGTGCAGCTAAACAAAGACAAAGGATTTTGAGCTTCTCAGTGCTTTGCAGGAGACATGAAGGGTACATGAAGGAGATAGAGAAGAGAGAGAGAGAGTATGAGCATTTTTTTTGGTAGATGGGAAACATGTTTACCAAGAAAATGACTTAGTCATCAGAGAGAATTGTTTCTGTAGCCTTGTATACTGTAGTAGGTGACAAGATCCACAAATTAGCACAAGCTTTGAGTTTATTATTTTAGATGGCTGGAAATCATTTTCTCAACCTGGGAATTCCATGAAACCCATCTGCCTCTCAGCTACTTTTTTTTTTTTTTTTTTTTCTTACTCTGCTAATTTCTTCTCATGGACCTTAAAATTTGTATGGGCAAAGCATGTAGGGGGCAGTTATTGGAAACAAACTTTCAAATTCCATGTGGTCATTGCAAGTCACATTAGGCCTGGATGCAGTTCAAATCTGGCACTGGATTGGGTTTGCCACTACCTCAACCCCTGTTGATTCAGCCTGATCCTTCTGCCAGGATGGGTGTCTGGTATGAAAATAGAGTTGGTAAAGTGAGCTATGAGTCGGATCATGCGGGTATGCTTATGGTGATGAAGGGAGGAGATGATTGCTAGGGATGTGGGTGTTGTGTAATTGGAAACATTGTTGAAGGAATAGTCATTGAGATTTCTCGAGAAATGGATGGGCAGCAGTGGTCTTCGGAAATGCCGGACACTCTCAGCTTCCTGTTTAAACATTCTATGTTGTTTTCTTTACTCCTTGCATTCTTCAAGTGCAGGGCACATGATTGCAATTATTTCTCCTCTACTGCTGTTGCAGAGAAATGATTGATATGAGTGACATCTGAACAATGATTTTTATTTAAAAATTTCCCAGCAAACATATTCAGAAGACTCATGAGCAACCTTAAACTCAAAAAAAAGAAAACAATTTTTTTAAAGCTTAATAATACTGGTAAGTTAGAGAGAACACAAACTTAAAAGCAAAGAGACAATAGTAGCAAAGCCAAAGGGTTTCTTTGGATGTTGTTGTTAGTATGTGTTTGCTTTGTGTAAATTCAATATTTATCCAATATTTTATGAAGACAAAAGTAAAAGAAAATAGAAATGATATTTTTCTACAAATGAGTGCAGTGTTAAAGAATATGGCAAAAATGATTAACTTCTTAGAAAATGTCAGAATGCAAATTTCCTCAAGTGAACAGCATAAACTGTGCACATCATAGTTGGAGGAAGACATGAAAAACATGGGCAGGGCTTGCAAATCTCCCTCAGTTATGGTCTTAACTCCTCCCTTGAGACCCAGCAAGAAGACAGGAGTGGAAATAAACAGAGAAAACTTGGTTTCTTGCCCAGTTTAGGGCCTTGCTCAGTGTGCAACACATGGTAGTTGCTTGGTCTCCCACTGGTAAAATGGGAGGGTTAGGGCATAGGTCAGGGTGAGTCTGGAGATATTTCTGAGACAGGCCACCATAGAAAACAGAGAAAGAGATCTGGAGCAGCCAGAATCTTATCCCTGTTCCTTTTTTGTATGTTTGTTGTTGTTTTTCTTTAAGATTTTATTCATTATTTTTAGAGATAAGGACAGAGAGGAAGGAAGAAAGGGAGAGAAACATCAATGTATGGCTGCCTTTCACCTGTCTCCAGGTACAGACCTGGCTGGAGACCTGACTTGCAACCTGGTTGTGTGCCCTGACTGGGAATCGAACCAGCGACCTTTGGGTTCACAGGCTGGCGCCATTCCACTAAGCCACCAACCAGGGCCTTACCCTTGTTTTTACTAATGGAGTAACTAGTCTTTGGCTCTCAGATTACCCATTCCCTCATTTTTAACATGGGAAAAAATAAAACTACCAGAGTTTTCCATGAAATGCCACATATAAAGCAGTTGGACAAGGGCTGCACTATTTTTCACTATTCCTACAATACTTCCATGTAACCCAAAGAACCCAGCAGTGGCTCTGTCTTTCCTTTCTTTCACCCTAGATCCTGTGCTTTCAAACCTTCTCTTTTTCTATCTTGAAAACCAAGCCATTCATTTCTTCTCCTGTGATAAAATTATTTCTCATGGGAAAGTCTTATGTTCAATAAAGGGGTCATCCTCTCCGACACTGCAAGTAGAGATAAAATTTAATAGGAAGAAAGAGGGGCAGAATAATCAATAGATAAGAGATAGATAAAAAAAAAAAAAAAAAAAAAAAAGATCTTTGGAAATTAACAATAACCCAAAGAGAAGATGCAACTTCAGCTACTAGTGTAGCAGGAGCAGGGATTCCGGGTCAAGAGAAGTCTCCCTTTTCCCCATCAAAGCATATCACAAAGGTTTGTATGGTCTTTACCAATACACGGGAGGCCAGCTGAGAACAGAACAGAGGCGTACAATTCCGGAAGGTACATAAAGCAACAAGATAAGGTCTGAGATCACTCAATTCAGAATAGTCCAACAGCATGGTTCTCGCTTGGAACAACTGAGATCCCTGCTATAACCTCAGGTCCACAGGGTGCTTATCTTTGCAAAGGCATGCGGAGGTGTAGAGTGAGTCACTCTGTCACTGGCCTGAAGTCAATACGTGGGCTTATCAGAGCCTTTTTCTACAACATTCCTTTTTTTTTTTTTGGCCAAACCCTGCAGTTGGGCTTCCAAATAGGTTCTCTGGTCAACATTCCATTTCCCTTCTGAGCTTCCTGATGTTAAGCCCATTTTACCAAACCCTGACCCTCCATCTAGTTCTTCACAGCATTACTCCTAGAGGCTTATTTATATCTGGAGCCATAGAATGAGATCCTAGTGACAGGACTCTCTGGTCTATAGAAATGTTTCCCAACTGGCTTCCACTGAGTGAATCTACCAAGAACCTATTGCTTTTCTTCTTTCATATATGTGACCTTCTCTCTTGGTTCCTACCAGTCTGAGTCAAGCCTGAGTTTGTTATATTCTTTTTACTTAACACAGCCAGGTATTGGCTATGTCCATTTGCGAAGGAAGGTTCTTTGATACTGCAGAGAGGCAGTGTGTTGTTATGGAGATGATATGGAGCTAGAAAGCCTAGACTTTAATTCTAACAACAGCATTTATAAAAAATTTGATTTATACTCCTTCCCATAAAATATGTGCATATAAACCTCACCACACATTCTCATTTGCCCTATGTATTGATAATTTTATTTTTGCTAGTTTAAATTTTCCTCACTGAAGGCTCTTATGGTGGGGTATTTTTAATGTTTTTTAAAAATAATATGACCTATTGAATGATTTCTCTGTTCAAACTTTTTCTCTTGCTTATTGGGTCAAAAATTGTGGCTGAGATTAGCTTCTCATGACAAAGTGATTATACCAGGTGTTCAAAAGGTGGGTCATTCTATCTAAAGCCTATTTTAGGTTCTGAAATTTTATCATCAGAATGCATTCTTCATTGAAGTAAAATGAACACCATAAAAGTGTTCCCCCTCTCCCCAAATCTTAGGTTTATGTTGGGGAGGGTAATACAAAGCACAGAGGAATGTGTTTTTTTCTCTTAAATAGAAAAATTTGTCACCAACCTGAAAAACATGACCTCTCAGCCCTCCCTCACACAGGTTAAACAATTTCAGGACTTTCCATAACAAGTTTGGCTCATGTGTCACACAGTGTCAAGATCCTGAGGTCCACTGATCACTTTCTTTTACATCATCATCAATCATTTTATGTTTTAATGCATTCTCTGATGAAATACGTGATTACTTGACTCAATATTTCTTTTGACTTACATAAACATTTCATTACCAGCTCTTAGTTTGTGGGTTTAGCAATTTAGTTTGTGTGTTTGTGTGTGGGATGGTTCGTGGCGTAGATTGATTACGGGATAATTCAATACTTTGTATTAAGAATATATAATAAAGAGCATAGTATTTGGAGTTCAAACCCCATATTTGTACTTTACCAGTTGTGCAACTTGGAGCAAGTAGAAAACTCCTCTGGTCAATTTTTTTTTCATCTGTAATTTGTGGATATGGATATCTGCCTCACAGATTTCTTGTTAGATTGAATGAGCTAATGACACAAAATGCCTAGCACAATGTCTATCACAAGTTCACAAGTTCAATATATGTGACCTTTTTCTTTCTTTCTTTCTTTCTTTCTTTCTTTCTTTCTTTCTTTCTTTCTTTCTTTCTTTCTTTCTTTCTTTCTTTCTTTCTTTCTTTCTTTCTTTCTTTTTTGCCAGTGCATTTTGAGTGTGTTTTTGTTAGTGGCCTATTCAAATTGTGTTGCTCCAAAATTCATTTCCGGGTAGGTTGCTGCTCAATCAGGTAGAAGATTCATCCAACCATGGATCTTCGTCAGTCCTGCCTGTTCAGGTGTAAGGATACTTACAGGAAGGCCACTGTATTGGTTAATCTAATGTCTTCTGGATAATTAACCAAGTGTAATGTACACATTATTTTTTTTTTCATATCATTGACTTGCATAGCCCTTAAACCTGAACATGCACTATTTTCCACAGGAGAATAATAGATGCATGTATTCTAGAAACAGATTTTTAAAAATTTTGAACTAGGCTACTCTTATTTTAAAGACGTAATTATTATTTGTTTTAAATTTCCTTTTAGACTTATTTAAATATAGATCTTTGCCCTATACCATGCCTGTGCATGTATGAAAATGGGGATAATTGCACAATAAATTAGTTCTGGTCTTCCTAAAGTGTTTCACACTGGAGTTTGAGTCTTGTGAATCACTCTCTGACTCAGAATCTTTGTTGCCTGGGTCTTTTGTATCTCTCCCCTCAAATTATTGTCTTCTGGGCTTTTAAGTATGTTGTGAAAAAAATGTTTCTTTTCTTTTCTTTTCTCTCTCTCTCTTTTTTTTTTTTTTTTTTTTTAAGATTTTATTCATTATTTCCAGAGAGACAGGAAGGGAAGGAGGCAGAAAAGGAAGAAAGACATCAATATACGGTTGCCTTTCACCTGCCTCCAGCTACAGACCTGGCTGGAGACCTGGCTTGCAACCTGGTTATATTGCCCTGGCTGGGAATTGAACCAGTCACCTTAAGGTATGCTGAGTTAATGAAAGGGAGATGAAGTCCACACAGCAGTCTCCCCCATAGGGTAGCAGAATCAGGGCACTGACAATGCAATTTACAGCATCCCAGTCGCCATGTGTTTTAATCATGAGAAGGCTTGGGGGTAGCCTGGCATTGTGCTTCCTGAATGGACCCATGCCTCTTCTGAGGCTGTCCCAGCAATAGGAAACTGTTGTAACAACAGACTGTGGTTTGACTCCTGGCTACCAGCACTCTTTAGTGAAACGCTTGGTCTCTGGAGAGGCTGAGAGAGAACAAAATATTTAATTTGATTGAATAGCTGGTCTTTGAAGTGAAAGGCCCTACAGTGCAGGGAAAATATATACCATTGTATGGACCAGAGAATTTGGACCTTCCACTGAGGACTTTTTGTCATAGGACAATCCCTTGTAAGAGATGTCAAATGTCTCTTACAAAAGCTGGAAGTGCTGATAGACCCGAAACTCTAATGGACTCTAGACCTTGATGTCCAGAATAAGAGACACCTCAGATGTCAGCAAATGTGGAAAACTCTGTGTTTTTAACATATGCAATGGTGGCAAAGGCAGGTATCTCACGAAATGCATGTTCTTTCATCATATCTCTCTTATTTCTAATAAATTTGCAATGTCATTCTATGGGTGACACTGACCAGTTGTGTCAAAATTCACTCAGGGAAGCTCTTGAAAACTGGAGTAGAATTTTAGTGATGAAATGGGGAAAACACCTGGTCCTGAAACTGACTGCTATTGGGGAGACCTAATTGGGTAGAGCAGTTTAAAGGATATTGGTCACCTTAGCCCTGGCTGGTGTGGCTCAGTGGATTGGTGCCAGCCTGCGAACCCAAGGGTTGCTGGTTCAATTCCCAGTCAGGGCACATAACCAGGTTGAAGCCAGGTCTTCAGCCAGGTCCCCAGCTGGAGGCAGGTGAAAGGCAACCATGCATTGATGGTTCTCTCCCTTGCTTTCTCCCTCCCTGCCCTTCTCTCTCAGAATAATGAATAAAATCTTAAAAACAAAAGAAGATATGGGCACCTTGAACTCTATTTGAGATGAGTACTAATAATCATGATAACAAAAATGACCAGGTGGTCCACAATATGCCAGGCAGTATGCTAATTGCTGTATATTGTTAACTTACTCTTCATAACAGTTTTTTTTTTTTTTTTTTTTAAATGAGGATTGGCTGAAGATGACACCCAGCTCTCTCAAAACCAACCTACCAATGATAACTCAATTCTATATAATGGATGGTTCTTTGATCCACTTGAAAAATGTAAAATCACTAAAATGGCAACATCAAATGACACTGGGCAAAACATTTCCTTGTAATGTCTTAAATGTCTTCAACCTAAATTACTGATTTACGTAGTTGCAAAGTCCATCTTAGTCCTATTCATTTGCATCTATACTTGAAAGCAGGAAGTTTACATTCTGTTCCACCCCCCTCCACCCCTCCATTTAACATCGTATTGTAAGCATGCTTTCATGTTTCTTGTTTTCAATTAAAGTTCTGGACCCAAAGTCTAAAAATGCTTTCTAATGGTAAACATTGAGTTGGTCTCTAATTCTTGTTGCTGCAGATAGTATCAGTTATATTTATTTCCAGACTCTGGGATTTCAGTGGGTACATTCTTCAAAGGTCAATGCTAATTGAAAGTCCAGAGAAGTCAGACCTGCCCCTGTTTGTCCCGTCTTAGCCTGGGAGCCCTTGCCCTAAACAGTACCAACTCTGCTGATGGAAGAATTCGAAAGTTATGTTTTAGTCTTTAAAGTGGTAATTTATCAGAAGACCTGTGCTGGTCTTGCTTGAGAAGAGGGTATCTGATATAAATTCAAGTATTTCTTGCTCAAGCTTTTTTATTGTTTTCTAAATTATTATTGAGCAATTTCATGAAGAATGTTGAATCGTGAAATTTCAAGTCATACAGCCCACTGCATCTCTAATTATAAATAAATGATTTAAACTTCTGCCCCTCCTGGGACCCTGGTTACATAGATTAGTCAGCATGCCCACCCACCCCTGACTCTTTCCTTTTCCTAGAAAAACCACTGGGCTTAATCCTTCCAAGAAGAGTATTGGCTTCCATTGGGACAAGCAGTAGGGAGGGAGGTATAAGGGGACTAGATGATAATGGAAAAAATACACAACAAAAAAATTTAAAAAGCAACCCCAGTCTATCAGCTCACAAAGAGCCTGTGCAGGGAGGAAGCTTTCTCTCACTCAACTTAGCTGAAATCCGCTCTCCACCTCAGAGCTCTCTCCATTTAATAATATTACTAAGCCATCTTTCTATCATTCTCAGAGCCTAGCAAAATTTCATCTTCCGTGGGTGAAATTTTGAGCATGTTTCACTGTTAGGACAGGGTTCCGAGCCCCATAGCAATTCCTCAAAGATGGTGTGAGATCAAAGGGAATTCTTATTTTACTTTGATAATTTTCTTTCTTTCTTTCTTTTTAAATTTTCGGAGTGTTATTACCTACTTTAGCAGTTAAAATTGGGGGGAAGGGAACCATTCAGAGGAATTGATTTAAGGGCAAACAACTGAAGAAATAAAAAAGCAAGGCTTCCCTAGAAATGTTGTGTGAGAGTATTCTCCATGGCAGGTTACCAAAGTCATGTGCTCTGTTTCTAAATAATTGGAATGATGGAGGGAGAATATCATATTAGAATGAATGTCACCTGTCAGTTGCTGAATTTCTTGTTGCTTTTTCTATCCCAATGGATCTAGCTCTTTAGGTTGAATTTATCCTCTTATAGACTAACGTCATTGTGTTATTTCCACCAAATACTTTCTACGGCTCCTCACTGTCCTGGATTCTCTATTCCAGCATTCATGAACTTCCACAGATGGTTCCTGACTTACCTCCTAAGTCTATGATCATAGCTTCCCCAGAGAAGTTCAACTCAGCCCTGCCACTTACTAGTCTTGAAAATTACCTAATGGCTCTAAGCCTTGGTTTCTTCATTGGTAAATTAAAGATGATTTATACCTTGTAAAGAAGTGCGTTTTAGAGCAATGACAGCAAACCCCACTAGGCATCCCCACACTCACACACACACACCCACATCATGTGTACAGCCACCATCTGGTGAGCTGAATATATCTGAGCAGTGATTGCCAAAAGGCAATACCTTGTCTTATACAGATAATAGAAATGCTAAAAAATTAATAGGTAGCATTATTTATGTTAGTAATTTATTTTCTAAGATTGATTCAAATGCTGTTTTGTTTTCCTTTCTCTCAACTACGAAAACTGTTTCCATTTGTATTGTTTATTTTGGTGCTGAATGTTATATTCCGTCTAACGTTTTTTTTCACTCTAGTGTGTGTGCTCCAAACAAAAACTGGGGGTGAGAAAGTTCTTTTCAATCAGATTTGCAAGTCCTTAACAAAGTATATTGTATAGTTAATATGCTATGTTTATTAAATAAAAAGAAGGAAAGAAGAGAGGGTGGGAAGAAGGGAGAAAGAAAAGAAGGGAGAGAGGGAAAGAAGGAAGAAAGGAGGGGCAGCATAGTGTATCTGAAATCCTGAAATGTCTATGAGGGTTAGAGGCCAGGTGGTAGGTGACCACAATTTCTTAGGTGGCTGATTTCAAATTCAGAGCAGAAGAGAGATGTTGAAGGTGAACTTGAACTTTAATCAAGTACAAATGGCACCTTATTTTGGAATTTGATGAGTCCCAGACCTAGAGGCAAAAATGAACCATATGCCAAGAATAGGGTATTAGAGTACCTCACTGACAGGATTAGAAGATGTTAATTCACAAACATGGGGACTACTCTTCCAGATTTACAAGGACAAATACGTCTCAGTCAATCATCATCCAGATATGTTCTGTTTATGATTAAGAGCCAGATGTAAATGTGCATGTGTAGAGGGAGTCTACTAAACTTTCTAACGTTTATTAGTACATGTGGGCACTTACAAGTTGAACAGCCGTAGATTAAGGGCAACTGGATCTTTTGCGACAGGAATTAGCATTCCCAGAAGCAAGAAACAGATCTGAGAGAAATTCAGAAGCAGACAGCCAAAATGACAATTGAAAGTCAGTCATATTAAGAAATGGAGGATAGAAAATGAGTTAAGCTGTGATCTTCCAGATAAGAATTGTGGCTTTGGGTTTTGAGATTCAGTGAACAAAGATAAGTCAAGAGATGAGCTGATAGGAAATAGATTAATTTAAAGTTAGGTGTGAACATAGAATTGTTTAAGGGCCAATTTAGAAAATATGGACCATGGTTCCCATGCCCAGAATATCTGATGAAAGTCAGGAGCTATCAGGCATTAACCCCAAGAACAAAAACCACCTTTATCCAATGATCACCACTCCACCCCATTTCACAGCCATGAGTAGAGCTAAGTTACAGATGCGTCAACTGATATTTGGTTCCTGTGTGCACCTCTTATTCATTTAGTGACAGTATCTACTGATACACCAACACAGATATGGGGAAAAAAAAACCCTATAAGGTGTTAATGTCATTACCAGCTACCTTGTTTAGCCAGGACCATGTGTGTTTAGGAAGTTCTAGTGGGTAATGTTCTCAGTTCTTTCACTAACTGTGAAATTGTCCAGTTCATATTCAATTTCACCCCACTCCCATGGCATTTTTAAATTTTTGACTTAGCAGTGAGCTTTCCTAGCAAAAATCCCCAGGTCTTAACCATTATACTACTTACGCAAACACAGAACGGCCACACCTGTGCTTTGAATGAAACTGAACCTGCACTGGAACTGAAGACAGAGAGATGATGAAAAGAGAGGAAGTGATGGCAAGGTTAACACATGAGTGAACCTGAGCTTGCTCACCCTGTGAAACCTATTTCCAAAGCCTGGGCGCTCGTTTTAGAAACTGTGAAAGATTTTCTAGAGATTTACGACGAGGAATCAGTTCTTGGGCAGAGAGGGTTCTGAAATGCTTTCTATCATGCCTTATGTAACCCAGGGAAAAAAATATTATTCCCCTGAATTGGGGGCCAGACAAGAGATGGATTTGTCCAGTGACTAACGGCCTAAATACTTCAAGCATTGCTGCCTTCCCCTCTCTTTGAAGAAACGAAAACAATAAATCAGAAGGTTAGGGATTTACTTCCATTTCAAGGTGCCACTAGCCAAGCCACGTTAGCTGGCTCCGCGCCTAAGCGTTTCATGTGGGAGGTGGACCCGGTGGGAGGGAGGCCCCAGTGCTTCGTGTGGTTGTGAGAGCTGTGAAGTCTGGTGATACAGAGTAAAGGGAATATACCTCATTGCAGCCACCTATTTGGTGAAGGTTAGGAGACTGGTGAGAATAGTAGAAAATTAGAGCGTCACGTCTCTGGGCCTGTGAGGTGACTCCCCGCTGAAATCAGAATAACATGTTTTGTAGATCACCTGGGTATCCGGGGAAACATCTCTTGCATTAATCTGGATGTTACCGTAACAGGCAGTAATGGGAAGACATTTGGGCAGGTCTCTCGGGGGTGCCCTCTGGCTTGGAATTCCAACAGCGTTTGCATTCTGTGAGTTTGTAAGTGAAATCCCACATTTCCTCGATCTATCTCTTTACCCTCACTCCCCAATGGAACCCCTTGCTAGGTCTGTCCTTTCATTCTGAGCACTGATGTTCACCACTCTGGAGACCTGCCCAGCTGACTGACCGAGCACCTACGAATGATTACGGCCGTGCAAAGCCAAAGAAAAATGTAGGTAAGGAGCCCTAAACCTGTGCAAGGCTGTTATTAAGCTTGCAGAGATTCAGCAAAAAGGAATCTTTCTGTGTCCATAAGCCAGGGCCCACCCTGCCCCCAAGGAGCTATCAACCATCCCTGTCCCGTTCCAGGGGTCAAATATTTGTGAGGGCAGGGGTGTGGGCAGAGTTGTGTAAGCGAAGGAGGCCATCACCCTTTCTCTGGAGACAGGAAAGCATGGTGGTTGTTGAGTTGCAAGCCCTGGTTCTATAGGTGGCCAATCCTGAGTGATTCTGGCCAGTTTCATGGTCTGCAATGCTCAACGACTCCATCCTTGGGCCTGTTCATGGGTCTGCAATCGCTCGCCCTGCATGCAGTTATCTCGGAGTTCATTTTACAAACCCATTCTTAAATCGGGGACGTATCCAGTCCTGAATCCCATTGCATACTTAGCTGATACTGCCTGGCTCTTGAGACAAGACAATGGCCTTTCCATCTCAGTATTTCACAATCAGTTTCCCCAAGCCCATCTGGAGTTCCCTCTCCAACGGATGGGACTTGGCTCGCTGCCACTTTCTTCTTGACTTTACAGATCTGTGCTATCTTAACCCACATGCAGATCTGGGCGAAAGAGATTTCCCCTGATAGCTCCTGCCTAGGACGCACATCAGCAAGTCCAGATCCTTGACCCGTCCTACGTGGATAGCAGTGGTTGAAAGTTCAAGCTGGAAAATCAAATCTGTTTGGCCACATGTCCCACTTACTGCCTTAGGAGCTCTGCAAAGTTTAGCCAATGCCCTGAGCCAGCACCAACCAGGCTGGAGCCTGAGTGGAACAAAGGAAAAATTCAGCCACACTTACCCTGTCTTTATTTTTAAATTAGATGTTTTGTTCATTGTGAATTATTTTTCTTTTTTCTTAAAGACTTTATTCATAATTTTTAGAGAAAAGGGCAGGGAGGGAGGAAGAGAGGGAGAGAGGTATCAATGTATGGTTGCCTTTCACCTGCCTCCAGCCACGGACCTGGCTGGAGACCTGGCTTGCAACCTGGTTATGTGTCCTGGCTGGGAACTGACCCAGCAACTTTTGGGTTCACAGGCTGGTGCCAATTCACTGAGCCACACCAGCCAGGGCTCATTGTAAATTCTTTTCTTTTTTTAAAAGATTTTATTTATTATTTTTAGAGAGAGGGGAAGAGAGAGAGGCAGAGAAGAAGAGAAACATCAATGTATGGTTGCCTTTCACCTACCTCCAGCCACAGACCTGGCTGGAGATGTGGCTTGCAACTTGGTTATGTTGCTCTGGCTGGGAATCAAACCAGCGACCTTTGGGTCCGCAGGCCGGCACCTTATCCACTGTGCCACCAGCCAGGGCTTCATTGTAAATTCTTTACATCCGATTTTTTCAAATCTCAATTATGAGGCATTTTGGGGGGAAAGGTTCTCCTTCAATTTCACATCCAAGGCAAGTGCCTGCTGTTCCACTCGTGCCAGTACTGCCCTGAACCTCAGTTTCTTCATCTGTAAAATGGGACTCGCAATAGCGCCTACCTATTTTTTATAATTTTTAAAAGTAATTCACAGTTTCAAAAAATGTAATGAATGGGAATTGTGTGCATAAAGTACTTGACGTACCTAGTAAGTGCTCAAAGGAAAAAAAAGTGACCATCATCACATATTACTTTGTTTTATTATTTGTTCATATGCTATATTTTCTTAGGATGTGACACAAGTCCGGAAAAGCCCCTGAGGAATGAGGAAAGAGTTTGGGTTCTTACCTTTTTATTTTTCGGCCATGCTGTAGTGTTTTACACATAACAGGTTCTCCATCATAGCTCTTGCCTGTTAATTAGAGAATTGAAACAGGTTATACCTAAGATCCATTCCTTCCACTGGTCCCTGGAAATCTGTCCGTGGTTTCTGTCAGATCGCCCAGCTGGTGTTAAAGAAATGACAACTTATATGTAATAATACATGTAGTGTCATTGTTACCTGTTTGCCAACTTTGCTTTCCATAGGACCTGCTTTCAAAAGTCACTGTTTCTTCCCCCTGCCTCCCCAGTTTGTCGCTACCACCCATCCATGGGATGACCTCTACATCTGGGGAAAAGTTCCAGCTCCAAGATTCTTCACCCACTGTGCTGGCAGCTTTCCAGGAGCTCGTCTTGGGAAGCGATAATTGATTACTCTGGAGGGAAAACTCCATTTCAACACCAGCTGGCAGCCTGGCTCTGCCCGAGGGCCCCGGAATGAGTCCCCAGCAAGATCCTCAGCAGAGACAGCATGAGTGTGAATGGGGACAACATTACCTTAAGTTCCAAAACGTCTCTGTGTGCGTCTTCTGCCTCAAATGCACTTGAGTTTGGCATTGGTAAAGTAAGCCCCAGAAAGGTGAATTTTTCAGTGGCTACCCAAAGGGGACCCAGCAGTATCTATTTTATTTTTTTTCAATTTGCAGATTTGAATAGCATGCTTTCCATACAAAACCACTTGAACACATAAACCACATGACAAAGGAATGACCCAGAAATGCAGCCACCTTAGAGGGGTAACCGGAAGGAAAGAAGAGACCAATTTTGGGAAGCAGTAATGTGGAGTGAACATCACTTATCACAGAACTGAGAAGAGCACTGTTACCTTCTGGGTCCAAAAAGGCTGCCATCCCAACTTTCAGGATTTGAAAAGGAAAACAAAAAGATCGATTACTTGTCTAAGCTCTTTCAATGAACATGAGTAAAAATTTTTAAACATGAATGTGGTTTCCATTCCAAGAACTGTGTCCTGGATGTCAAAAACATATGTTGGTGCTTCTGTTGAATAAAATTCTTGGGAGTTCTTCTACCATCTCTCTTAGCAGCCTATTGCTAAGGCATCTGACACATGCCTGGGTATTACAGCATATATGAAGTCATGAGATACTAAAATCTCATCCTGCATATGCTATTGAGGGCAAGAAATAAAGGATAAGGCAAAGAACAAAATACAGGGCTTCTAAACAAAATTCTAATCTATGAACAGCTCAAATTTGATAAATTCAAAGTAACAAGCTCTATCCACAATATCGAGTATTTTGGTGCTTATCACTTATTTGTGATTGTATCCATTTTTAAACGAAGTTAAACAGTCAATGAGGCTGATATTCCCAGCTTTGTCAACCTCATCTTCAGAGCAGTAGCAGCACAAAAGAAGAACTCACCTTCAGGCACCTTATAAATAGATGTGCGTTCCCTCTCCTTGGTCATGATTACTGTCAAGGTTGCGGGTGGTTTCTATTTTGGGCCCAAATGGCAGAAAAGCTGCTTCTGCAGCCAAGAAGCAGCATTGTAGGATGCCAATAAATTCTGGGGTAAATTACATTTTAAAAAGGAAAACTTTGACATACATCTGGCGAGAGAAGGACCCTGAAGGTATAGCAGCCTGGTAGGTAGGAAGACATTGGAACGTGGTAAGTTGAGCCGCACGCTGCCCCTGTCCTGTTCTGGGGCATTTGGAAAAGGTCCTGTGGTGAGCACCAGCCTGTGTGGCACATTCACTAGGGAGAAGAGCTGGATGTAAACCCATGTTTGAGTGCACAACTTTCTGCTGGCAACCTCTGAGCACCTCCTCGGAGCTGTTCTTAGTGGCACAAGTAAATAAGAGCAACACCTCTGGGCATATCATCACGACTCAGCCAATTATTAAGATGCCAAGAGACTAGAGAAAGCCAGAGTCTCAGAATCATAGGATCCTGACTCTGGGAGATGACAGATGCCCAAAGTCCACGTCCTGTTGGTGGGTGGGGTACACATCTCCCTCATCCAGTGTGTGCCTGAACAGTCTGCTAACAGGGAGCATGGTGGATGTTATGGAGGCCCATGACCTGGTGGCTGGCTCTTGTTGTAAGGGACAGGAAAAGGTCAGGCTTTCTTCAGAGAAGGGAAGGCAGGTGCAGCCACCTTCATTGGGAATTCCTGAGTTTGTTTCCAAGACCCCCAGAGCAGTATTTATTAGAGGGCCACCCTCCCACCTTCTTTGGGACCTCACTCCTCAGGCCATGCCACTTGGCACTTTGTTTTTTGTTTTGTTTTATTAGAAATCTTTTTTTTTTTTTTTTTTAAGATTTTATTCATTACTTTTTGAGAGAGGGGAAGGGAGAGGGGCAGAGAGGGAGAAAGACATCAATGTACGGTTGCCTTTCACTTGCCTCCAGCTATGGACCTGGCTGGAGACCTGGCTTGCAACCTGGTTTTGTGCCCTGGTTGGGAATCGAACCAGCAACCTTTGGGTTCGCAGGCCAGCCCCTTATCCACTGTGCCACCAGCCAGGGCTGAAAGTTTTTACCTTAGCTCCTGGCCAGTGATTCTCCCCCAAAGCAAAGGGTTGCTGGCTTGATTCCCAGTCAGTGTACACAATTGATGTTTCTCTCTCACATCAATGTTTCTCTACCTCTCTCCCTTCCACTCTCTCTAAAAGTAAAAAAATAAAATAAAATGAAGTTTTCACCTTAAAGAAAAACCCTCGCCATGTACTACCACATATTTACTTTTATTGCATAAATTAAAAAACAAATAGCAAGTGTTGCCCTTAGGAGAAGTAACCCCGAGGGACCCCCACCCCCACCCTGCCCCCTGGAGCAGATGCATGCTGGGTACTTGCTTTTCCTTGTGGAGGTTCGGGAAGCCCAGAGGTGCTTGTGTGTCTCCCAAACCCACTGTTCTGGAAGGAGGCCTGGGACACGATAAGGTCAGCCTTTCCACGCTGAGTTCCAAATCCACAAGGTTCAACTGAGTTCACTTTCTGCATGGAATTGGCTCCCCTGGGTTCAACCACACAGTCTGGACAGGGACAGTGTTTGGTTTTCCCAATCATCAGTTACTACTTGCCCTCTTAGTTTTGGAGGAAATTGAGAAGTGTGTATTGAACCACTGGGTTTTGAACCTCAAGCAAGGCTGCTGGTAGACTGGAGTTCATGTTCAGTGATTGGGCTCCCTCCTTCCTATTTGTCTTTCAGCTTAGAATCTTGATCAGGAGGACAGGGGGAACTCTGAGAGCAGTGGACCCTAAACTTTAGGTGCAGAGAAACCACCAGCAAAGTAAGTATTAAATGCTTGTTCCCAGGACCCACCTCCAGAAGCCACAATTCTGCAAGGCTGGGGAAAGGCCAGGGAATCTGCATTTGTAACAGATGGTTCAGCATTGTCCCAGGTGGTTTGGACACAAGAGAACCATGAAAACAGGTAGAGAGAAACCCTGACGTTAGATGTGTTTGAGAAAACAGAGAAATGAGAAGCACTGGCTGTTGATAGTCACAATGAAGACAAACATCACTTACTATGTGGAACCCGCTGCTCTGAGTGCCTGATGCATGTTCACTCATTTAACCTGCATCCTTCCCTGGTATCTCTATTTCCTTTATGCACAGAAAGAAACTAAGGCAAAGGGGGTTTAACTATTTTTCCCAAGGTCACCCGGCTACAAAGTGACAAATGTAGACACAAACCCATGTGGTTTGGCTCCAGAATACATGCTCTCAACCACTACACCATGGGACAGAGTTGTCAAACTCCACCCACAGACCAAACCTGCCTGCTCCTGTTTGTGGTAGCCTGAGTGGTGGCCCTTTTGTGGCCCAGTTGTTGGAAGGGTTAAAGAACATCATTTCTGGGTCCACAAACCCTAATTATATATATACTATCTGGCCCTTGACAGACCCTGCTTGAGTAGAAAATAAACATAAGGCTCTTGTTTCTCTAAGAAGGGTCCTAGCGGGGAATCGTCTGTGGCTTTGTTTGGGGCTGGGCTGGAACCCTTGGACCTGAACCAGTTCTTTTGCATCACCAACTCCTAGCACTCCTTCCTTGTCACTGAGGCTGCCATGTGTGACAGAGGAGCTTTGGGTGGCTTCATCATTGTCACTGAGGACCACTGTATCTAACAGTGTACCAGTCCCTCACTCCACTGTCTGAGATGTGCTGCTCGCTCTTGAGGGGACCCACAGAGCATCACAATAGAGACAGGCATTAATGCCACTGCTCATCAGCCATGCGACCCCATAAGGGACAGTAGCGTCTCTGCCCCTCAATTTCCTCATCTGCGAAATGGTAGTGATAATAGTACCTAGCTTACAGAGTTGTTGAGAGTCTTTAATGAGATAATACACATCAAGTATTTGGCAGTTCATAGCATACCATAGGTGCTCAAAAAATAGTAACTATTACTAGAATTAGATGGAAGACCCTGAGGCTTTATTAACTTCAACGGTATAAGGATATAATAAAATACAACTTAATGAATGTATATGATATATCAGCACTGCATTAAGCTTTTTTAATTAGGTCATTTTAAAAATAAATTCTTACAGTGATCTCTTAGTATCCCCATTCTACAGGTGAGAAAACAAAGTGTTCCATGAGCAAAATAAAATAGCAAACAAAATAGAAACAGGCTCATGGATATAGAGAACAGACTGACAGCTGTCAAGGGAGGGCGATTTTGGGGCTGGATGGAAAAGGTGAAGGAATTAAGCACAAAATAAAACTTATAGACCCAGATAACAGTATGGGGTCAGGTAGAATAGGGTAAAGGAAGGATGGATACATAGTGATAAAAGGAGACTTCACTTTGAGTTGTGAACACACAATACAATATACAGATGCTGTGTTATAGAATCATACACCTGAAACAGATAATTTTATTTGCCAACGTCACCGAAAGAAAATTCAACAACTCAACTAGTTGTGTGCCCAGAAAAGTCAAGTTGCTTACTCTAGGTCACATAGAGGTATTTGAATCTGACCTGGTCTGTTTAATTCCAGAGTTTACCCTCTGATTCACAATGCTATGCCAGCTCCCCCAAATTTCTACCATTTTCTAGAGGGCAAAAATGTAGCACAGAGACTTCTAAAACAAGTTCTACTATACAAAGACATTGTGACATTTATGCTAAACTTTATTAGACTTCTATATTAAAAAGGAGCTGTGTTCAGTGAAAGCCTATTTATTAAAAATGAGCTTGAATAATAATATAATAAATGAAATAAAAAATCGTGTCTCCTACTGTCAAGCCAAAGATGGATTATGATGTGTTAGACAGGTACAAATGGTCCCGCAGTCTCGATCCAGGAAAAGATTTGGAGGCAATTTTGCCTCTTAAGAAAGTATTGTACGACACTCACTTACAGAGGATTTATGAGAAATGAAATGGAAACTCTTTCAAGATTTTATTAAGAGATATAGTCTTCCTGCATAACTTCTTTCCCTCCTGGACATTTATGAATGTTTGGCTGGAAGGGTGGTCTGGGAGCTGGGTTTTGATATATGTGGTTCCTATGAGGACGTGCCAAGGGAGACATTTTTCCATCAAAAGCCATATGCGTGCAGGATCCTGGAAAGTCCTCCAGCAACCGTGGACACTGGCAATAAAAATGATCAAGGGAAAAAAACATGCCAGCCAGTACCCGTCACTGCAGATGCCAGAAGGACCGGGGGCCAAATACGTAAATATCTTCAGAACTTTGGTGGAAAACAGTAAGGGTTCAATTCATCTCCTTCCCGAACTTGGAGTTTTTCAGGACACGATCATGGCTGAAGACGGGCTAGCAAAGCTCTTTGCTAATTCAACCTCCAAATGCACTATTAAAATACACAAGGGAAGGGAAATGAGAAAGGTGTATGACCTCATAGTCATGAACTCCACCACACAGGGGATGACACTCCTACCTATGCTTGGAAAATAGCCTAAGCCTCCCCCAATGCCATGGTTACAATGCCGTCGGGGTGTGACAAGGGCAATCTCATGGCCCTCAGTGCATCTTCACGGTGTTTGTGGCTAGACAGTAATCTTGACAAAATTTCTCAAAGCAGGAACAGCATTTGTGGAGTGCAATATATTTAGCACGCGCACACACACACACACACCACCACCACCACCAACAGCAGAGAAAAGCTTATTTTTTGTATTTTTCTCCTTTACCTTTCTCTTCAAAGTAATGTTTTTCTTCCCCCATTTTATATTTATTCCCCATCTAGCGCTAAAGAAGATTTTAAGGCTGCTCAGCTCCTGGAGATGTAATAAATGCCCAGTGAATGTTCGTTTCCCATCCCCCTCCCTTGAGATAAGAAGGCCTCCTTTGTTCCTCTTGAGTTTGCCAGGGGCGGCTAATTAAGTTATTGTTCACCCCTTCCCATAGTGGGGTGCGGTATTGAGGCCAGAGCTTAGGACTTGAACAGGCGGGAGCCCGCCTGCTGTGTGCCTGCAAGTGCCAGGGATGGCCACCCCAGCACGTTTGGACAACTCATTGCCTTTACCAAGGGCATAGAGGGCAGAACTTGCCCCTTTCCCAAAAAGTCGTGTGTTCTTGCCGCTCAGTCCCTTTCCTATCTCTAGGACTTCCTCTTCCTGGCTCCTGGGGGCATCCCGGATACTCTGGTCCCACCAACTCCCTCCTCTCTTCATTCTGTTTTATTCAGTGCAAGTTGTGAACATGTGTTCTGCAGCCAGCTCTGCGCTCCCTGGTCCTGGTGTGGGGGTCAGGCGCTGCAGCCCACCAGGTGTGGCTCACTAGGTGATTGGGGATTGAGGGAGACTTGACCGCACACCTGGTATTCACCTGGCCCTTTGTGGAATCATATCCAGAGGATTGCTGGGGAATGGCATCATTCCACAATTCCTCAGGGCTGTGGCTCTCTAAATTCATCACGAACTGCATTCTCCAGAGGTGACCCTCACCGCTAGATTTCAGCTCCATCTAGAGTTTATTAAGGGGCCCAAATGGCTGTGCAGAAATCCAGTTCAGTATTATGAGAAATAAAGAAAATGTTAAATATATCATTCAGATTCTTATGTCTATTTCCTAATTGGATACTAACTTGGGGAGAGGGGAAAGGTGTAATTAATTTTCACCACTCAAATCCCAACAGCAGCTTAAAATTAACTTAATTTTTTTGTCACATGTAAAAATCTCTTCATTAAGTCCCTGCATATAATCATATGTAGTTTGGTTAGAGATACAAGGAGAATCTTTCCTTATAATCATCAGGTGATTAGGCCTAGATTTAAGGACTTTGCAAGACTCTTTGAGTTTTTGTCGATCCTAGGTACTTTTGGTGTTGAAAGTTTTACTCCTCATCCTATGAAACAATACAAAGAACCATTATATATTACATATTATATGAATTTATTTAATTTATGTATTTTATTTTATATGTTTATGTCTCTCTGTCTCTATACACACAGACACAGTACATGGGGATATATTTAAACATAATATATCATACACATTAATATTATATCATATGCATTATAATATTATATATAAGATGCATTTATTTACCCTGGCTGGTGTGGCTCAGTGGATAGGTGCTGGCCTGCAAACCCAAAGGTCGCTGGTTTGATTCCCAGCCAGGGCACATAACCAGGTTGCAAACCAGGTCTCCAGCCAGGTCCTTAGCTGGAGGCAGGTGAAAGGCAACCATACGTTGATGTTTCTCTCCCTTTCTTCCTCCCTCCCTGCCCTTCCCTCTGAAGATGATGAATAAAACATTTTTTTACAAAAGATGTACTTATTTATACATACTTACAGATATATTTCTATAATAATTTCCTTCTATAAAACATGATCACAGAATTTAAAAAACTCATAGGCTCTAGACCCTCTGTTGAATGTCAAAGGGATAAAATAGCACTAAGCATCCAATATTGCTGATGAAGAGTTTGAGGTCAGTTTAATTCTTATTACTTTGTAGGTGACTATTCTACACCTTGGGAAGTTTTTGGATCACCTCTTTATTCTTAATGCTTAAAATTTTACAGTAATGTACCTTAGGTTTGGACCTTTCTTTCCTATTACTCTGGACTCTTAATACATTCTTTCAGTATGAATGCTTGTGACCTTTATTTCTCTGGAAAATTCTCATATATTAAAATTTTGATACTTTTACTCCTAGTTTCATTTCTTCTGGAACTTTAAACATGGGGCAGATTTATATTAATAGATACATGACAGTCCATTAAATAGGTATGCCATGGCCCTAATGCTATAAACTTAGATCATTATAGGTATCATCTTTGCATCTTCTTTTGAATTATCTCCTCAGGAATAATATTTATTAGGCCACAGACAGAAAAAAATTTATATTGACTTATTTGAGCCTTCTGATATCAGAAGCTGCTTTTGAATTGTCTTCTGAATGGAAGAACCAAGTCTGAGACCTGTGACTGTTTCTTGCTGAATTTGAGCCACAGATTCACAGTCCCGGGAACTAGGCTGAAGAGGCAGACTCGCCCTGCCTTGGGCTATTCAGGTATACCGCACACACCTGTGAGGCTAACTACGCTTGCCTGGCAGGTAATGTGTCATTTCATTGGTGACCTAGGCTCTGGGGACCTTCTGTGGGAGGCTTTGTTGTGTGCAGTACTGTCTACTGGCTTGAATGGGAAGAAGGTATTTATTTGCAAGAACTTTGACCCTTCCCTATGTTTTGGTCCACCTGGGATCTGAGCAGCTGTGCCTTTGGAACTGGGAAAAGCCTGCAGGTCCCATCCCATCTCATTCCACTGCCTGGACTTGCAGAGTCACAGTGTTGGCTTCTAGCCAGTGGATCACTGGCTGTGGGATAGTACAGGGTTGCAATTTGTTTGTTTTAGTAAGTAAAGAAACAAATCACAGGGCTTATTATGTAAGTGATAAAAGATTAGTTAGTGAAAAAGCAAATGGCATTTTCCCTGTGAAGAGTTGGGGTGAGAGACCGATCTACATGAGCAATGTTGAATGTTCTGTACTTTTATTGCTCCAGATGAGAAAGCCTAGCATGTGAGTAAAGACATGGACATAGTTGTCACTTGGTCAAGGTGGCACTCGCTTATTAAATGTAATAGTGCAGCACCACTAGAATTTAGGTATAGGATCCTATTGGCTTCCTCACAGCTGCGTCCCCAAACTGACATAATTGAAGATATCCCTGTTGGAAGACTGTGCAGAATTTGCATGCTTGAGATATTCAGGTAATTTAACCATCTCATCTGTTCACTGGTCACTTATGAGGCCCATATTATGAAGCATCACATTATAGATAGAGCATAAAATCTAAAGCCTGACTTGACTGTATCAGTTCTCAGCTGTGTGATTTTGACCTATTCATCTAGTTTTTTTAACTTGATTTCTGCATCTATGAAATTTTTATGGTACTTGACTTATAGTATTAATTCAATGGACGTTCAACTGAACCAGATTCAAATGTCATCCAGATGTTTTGAACAATTAAAATGTAAAATAAATATTAATATAGTAAAGTCTCTAGTGCAAAAAATGGACAACATACTTGAATAGATGAGAAATTTTAGCAGGAGCAATGGGCACTTTTATACCAGAAATCAAAAACTTGGGAGCAGAAATGAAGAATGTCTTTAATGAGTTTATTGGTACACTTGATAGAGCCAAGAAAAGATTCAATGAACTGGAAGATAGGTCAATGGAAATCATCTGATGGAGAGCAGTGGGGGAAAATTTGGGACAACTGTAAGCGAACAATGATAAAAAAAAGAAATAATAAACATGAAATTGGATATAAATGAATGTAGACATAACAAAGCTGCTGAACAGTTTATCTAAATAAAAACACAGAGAAATAAAAACCAAAAAAAGAACAAATTACCCAAAAGCTGTGGAACAGTATCTTATTGTGTAACATATTTGTAATTAATGTAATCGGAATCACAGAAGGAGGAGACGCTTATCCAGAATGAGATTAGAAGCCACAGTCTGGGAGTAAACATTGAAGAATACATATTTAATAAAGGATATTCAGACCATGTAAAGGACTTGCAGAACTCAGTGATAAGTAAAACTACCCAATTTAAAAAAAGGCAAAATATTTTAACAAACATTCCACCAAATAAGATATAATAGCAACTAAAATATGACATGAAAGGTCATTAATAATTAGTTAAAAGCAAATTAAAACCATAATTAGATACAATTACATACTTAGTGGAAAGGCTTAGAAAAACTAAAAGTAGCCTGTGCAGGTGAGGGTATAGAGCAAAAGGAATTCTTACACATTGTTGTGGGAATGCAAAATAGCACATCAACATTGGAAAATCTGCCATCTTCTTACTAAGCTAAATATACACTTACTATAAGTCCCAGCAATTCTATATGTGAATGTTTATATCGACTTTATTCATAATTACCAAATACTGGAAAAGCCCTTCAATTAGTGAATGATGGATATGCAAACTGTGGCCCCTTCATGCACTAACATACTATTCAGTTATGAAAAGGAACATTCTACTGATACACTGAACACCATGGATGAACCTCAAGTGCATTATGCCAGACTCAATGAAGCCAGGTTTGAAGCACAAAATTATAGGGACAGAAATCAGGTCAGTGGTTACCAAGGGATAGGGTTTTTGGGGAGAAACACCTACAAAAGGACTTGGTAGGAGGCCTTTGGATGATGAAACTATGCCACATTTTGCTTATGGTGGTGTTCGGTGCTTATATGCATTTGTCGAGTCTCAAAATGTGCACTAAAATGGGTAAAATTTACTGAGTGTAAATTAGACCTGATTCTTTAATGCCTCTTCTCCAGGCATTTTGGATATTTCTATTTCTCTTCTTCTTTAATTGATTTCCTTAATGTCTCTAATACTTGATGTGACTTGAATACTTTGAAATTTATCGAGAATTTCTTCATGGTTTAGCATGGTTTAGCATAGTGTTCATTTTTGGTAAATGCTCCATTTGTTCTGCAAATAAATGTGTATTCTGTATGTATGGACTGCATAACAACAATATAAGCCAATACCTATATGGTTGGTAGCTACCTTAACTAGTAACTAAATCCTTGGAATCCCTTATTGATTGTATGTTCTTCATCTGTCTGATATCTTGACAATGGGTACTGGCTTTAGTAGGACCTGCCCAGACAAAATGAGAAATTCAGTGATGATTCTATGTTTGTTTGTTTTTGTTTTTTATTTCTTTTTATCCCTTTTTCCATTCCTATCTCCCTTCCCACCTCAGAACAAGAACCTATGATGTTGAAGTTCTTCTGAACCCAATATGTCATGGAAGATGAAAATGTGATAAATCAATCACCCCTGATTTGTTTCTTATAGCAAAGACTCACATTTAAGTACAAGTGCATAGAAATGACAGAGCTTAACTTAAGAATATACCTCATTGAAAGAAAAAAAAGAAAAAAGAAAACATAGTGGGGGATTGACCTACACCCCAGCCCAGAGGCACAAATCACACTGTGTCCCCTAAACAATTTGTTTCATCTTCCTGCAATTCAGTTTGTTCTCAGTAAAATGAAAATAATGACCGAGCCTGAATGACAGGCCCATTGTGAGGATCTCATGAGATAATGTATATCGTACGTCTATCTCCACTCAGCAGGAATACTCAGGATGGGCTTAAATTCAGGATGGCTGGCATTAGTTTGCAAGTGAATTTTGTTTGGCTGGAATCTGCAGACTGATGCGTCTACTAAGAAGGGCTAAGAACAACCTCATTCTGCACTTTGAAAACCAGAAGCAAGACACATCCTCCCCCTTCCCCACCCCAAAAAGAAAAGAGTTCATGCTATTTCCACTTCCCTTTTGGTCATTATTTGTTTAAAGTGCCGGACTAAGTTGCAAAACTTTTACAGTGATATTTAGAAATGGGTCCTAGCATCAGGACCCTCCTCCCATAGGAGGTATTTCCCCATCCCTTAATCTGAGAACACGTAAGATAAACCCAGAACCAACATCCCTTTGGAGTTGATCATGTACATTTTATTTCCTCTAAACAAATATGAAGTGAGCCCCTATTATTTGCAAGCCTGTGGTAGGCCTTATCACAAGCTTCCATCTCTTAGTGCCTGAAGCGTACATCAAAAGGACTCCATAAGATCTGATGATTTTGCATTTTCTTTGGTTCACCCAAGTTTTGCTAAACTCTACGCTTGGTTTCCAGGAGGAAAACTGACAGTACTACCCACAAACTGCAAACACAGGTGATAAGAAGAGGGAATGGGCCATGAAAACAGTCATTTTATCTTGAGCTCAAACGAGGGGCCGATGTTAAGTTCCCAAGGCTGCATATTTTCTGTCCTGGATTTCTATGTCTTGAATGAAAAAAAAAAAAAAAAATCAGTGGATGAAGGAGCATTTATTAATTTCCCTCTAATTATCCAATATGTTAGGTAGAAAAGGCAGAAGAGAAGAGCATGTACTCCAAAATCAGATGGCCTAGGGTTAAATATCCTCTCAGTTGCTAAAAAGCTACTTAACTTAACTTCCTTATTTTTTGTTTTACTCTCCTCCTTTATAAATTGGTAGCTGCTTTAAAGATACATCATCAAGATTACATATACTACATGTTAATCGCACATTACAATGCCTGGCACTAGGAGTGTTTTTGTCATTATAATTTTCATTCAAACTATGAGGGAGGAATCATTTTTATCTATTTGACAAACAAAGAAACTGAGGCTCAGAGTGCAGAAATGACCTGCCCAAAGCCATACTATTAATATATAGGAGAGGTGATTCTAAATTCAGTCTCATGTCATTCCATTTCTTTACTACAATTGGAGATCTTCAGGTACTAGAAGGTTGGACACTCCATAAAGTCTAGGAAGAACCTATCAGTGACAGTGGGCTGTCACCAGAGTACAATCTTCTGGTTCCATACTAACTACTTAGGGGATCTTGGGTTGTCACTTGTCTCCTTTAACTCAGTTATCTATTTAACAAGAGTAAATGGTATGCGTTAGGAACTCAAATCCCTTTTCCTTAACTTGATTTTCTTCCTTCTTTCCTAGCTGGGGATGGTTTGAAAACCATTTCAGCTCTCTGCCCATCCTCAAAGCCCTCAGGAGAGAAGGCATAACAGGTCTAGAAATTTGATGGTGCCCTGCAAACCAAATACCTCTGGGGTTGTGATACTATGATTTATTATATATTGTCTTCAACCCATTTCCTGGCTCAGAGAGCCTATTGGCCTTGAAATTTTCTGTGATGAGCTGTAAAGGTTTCCTTTATTATCTTAATGAGGTGATGTTTGGAAATCCCTTATAGGGCTGAAGGTAAAATCAATCGCCAACGGCCAATCATTTAATTATCTGCGACTGTGTATGAAGCATCCATAAAAGCCAAAAGATTGGGTTTGGAGAGCTTCTGGGTTGGTGAACAGGTGAAGATTCAGGGAGAAATGCAAACCTAGAAAGGCCATGGGAGTTCAGTCTCCCAGCCCCACCCCTTCCTCACACTTGGCTCTACACATTGATTCTGTCCAGTTGCTCCTCCACTGTATTCTTCTATAATAAACCAGGGATTTAGTAAGTGAAATGTTTCTCTGAGTTCTATGAACCACTCTAGGGAAAGGGTTTTGGGAGCCTCTGATGTACAGCCAGTTACAGTCAGACATAGGCCATCACCTAGGCACTTGACAGGCATCTGAAGGTTGGGGCGCAGCCTTGTAGGGCTGAGCCCTTAAACTGTGGAATTTGATGCTAGCTTCCAGTAAAGGGTGTCAGAATTGAGTCAACTTGTAGGACACCCAACTAGTGTCTAGAGAATTGCTTGTTGTTGGTGGGCAGGGGTAGGGGGGTGGGGGGATGACCATCAACCTATCATGTTGGAATTGGCATCAGAACACAAAACAGGCAATAGCTGGTACTTTGGCCTGCTTAGCAGGCAATGGTATCTATTTCTGAAGACAGTTATTTTTTATTAAGATTTTATTTATTATTTTCAAAGAGGGAGGAAGGGAGAGAGGCAGAAAGGGAGAGAGACATCAATGCCTAGTCGCCTTTCACCTGTCTCCAGCCAAAGACCTGGCTTGGAGACCTGGTTTTGCAACCTGGCCATGTGCCCTGGCTGGGAATCGAACCAGCCACCCCTGGGTTCGCAGGCCGGCACCATTCCACTGATCTACACCAGCCAGGGCTGAAGAGAGTTCTATGTAGCAACTTTATGGATTAATTTAGAGTCTCCAGTCTGTCAACTTGCTCCCTTAATACTGTGTTCTAGCTTTGTCACTCAAATCCTCCTCCAGATCCAAGAAATTGCCCTCTTGACTTATTCCAGATCTAGCTAATGAGTTTGAGTTTATTGGTTAATTTTCTTAAGGGTGATTAATGAATTTTTCATCTCTGGCAACGCCTATGTACACAGCTGCTGAGGTAAAACAGGTCGGGGGTATGGGTACATGTGTGCTCATGTGAATACATGCAGGGTTCAGATTGCACTTTGTCCAAAGTTATATCCTAAAACCAAGATCTGTTTTTATCCCTCGCCATCAGCAGAACCCTCAAGTTACCTTCCTTCGTCAACCAGCAATCATATTTCCTCATGAAAAGTAAAAATCAGGTTTAGTTATAGTAGGGAACTTGTTAGCATGTGCTAGAGTTTGCATGTTTGCGTTTCGGTAGAACTAATAGTTCTCTGGTGCTAATGAGGTAAACTGAGTAAAGCCCTTCCCCTAACTGCCCCCCCCCCCAAGCATTTGTAGAGAGAAGACGGGGACTTCAAGCCTGTAAGACGTGGTTTGAGGGACAAGGGTAGTGATTTATCATGAGAAGGGCCTTTGGCTCAGGGAAAGCAACCCTGTAGTAGAATGAGGAGATCTCAATTTGAAGTTGATTAGCTGCACCACATTGGGCAAGCCCTTTCCATCCAGGGTGACCATATAATTTATCTTTCAAACCAGAACACTTTTGAGAATAAAATTGGGTTCTGTTTATAAGTGCCTCAGGAAAAAGAGGCATGAACCCATGACTGTCCCAGACAGCATAATATATGTTTACCCTATATATAACCCCCACTGCCCCTTCCCACACCCTCTTACACCCCAAGGCTTATGTTGTAAAGCCAGGGAAAAAAATTAAACCAATGAAGATTTAGTAAAGCTGTCTGAGTGCTGGGTATTCTGGGCAGGGGTAGCAGACCAGTTTTAATGCCAGGACATTTATAGCCCACGTTTGCCTGTGACCTTTCAAAGCAAAGTTAGGCACCCAGAGTGGTCACATTTCCTCTGGAGTGTTTAGAATGTTGGCAACCAGGCCCATGTAATTTATGTGTCATTTGCCTGGTCCTTAGTAGAGAGCAGAGAAAGGGGTTGGTATGGAGCAGAGGAATGGAGGAGAATATCCAACATTTCCTGGTCTCTGCTGAAAATGGAAGACCCTGCTTGGGTTTCTGTAGCTCCAAGCCACATTTCAGACACGCTATGCCTGGCGGTTCCCCGGGGACCAGGAGTCTTGTGTTACTAGAGTTCAACAGCCAGGCCAGGAAAATCAATACCCTACTCTTAAAGGTTAAGAGTTTATCCAACTGAGAATAAAAAATAAAAAATAAATAAATGCAATATAGTCTTGGCTTTTCTTGCGGGTTTCCAAGGGAACTGAGGACAAACTCCAACCTTTGAGCTTCAGCTTTTCAGGGTCTTGGCTATGGGAGCGCACATGAGCCAGAAACACAAAACCACCAGAAATAAAGGCTTTGGAAAGAACTGGAGTCAACGACTCAAAGAGGTGGGGCCAGCTCTGCATGATGTAATTTAACCCCTTTAATTTACAGATGAGAAAGCTGAGGCCCTAGGTAGATAATTCAATAATCTCAGGCTGTTCCTGCCAGGTACTGGAATGTTCTAGATATCCAGGTGTTAGAGATCACACAGCGTATGTAAGGCAACAACACCTAGCTTCTTCATTTGCCTTTCTACACTGACCATACATTTTTCACTGGTTATTAATGAGATTAATTTCTGAAACTTCTGTTGAAACTGATAATTAAAGAAAATTTTTCTCCCTTGGGGTGGTTGAGAGAATAAACATGAGTGGGGGGGGGGTTAGGGGGGGTGATGACAACCATCTTGCCTCGATACTGTGCCAACTGAGAGGAAATCTGAGGTAAAAGAGAGGGAGGAGGAAAGACTGGAATATAGCGATATTATTTGAGCTCCTACGTATAGCCATGCATGATGCATGTTGAGTCAGGTTCAATGGAGTTCAGTTTCAAAAAGAGAAAACGTGTTTGTTCCTAAATGGGAATAGCTTCCTCACAAGGTGACACCTGAGATTTAGACCCTGGCCTTGGTAGGTTTCGCACGTTGGAACAGATGAATACAAAATTGTCCTCTACACGAGTGGGAATCATTGCTGTTCATCATGAACAGGGCTACTGGGCAAAGAGAAACTGAAGCCACCTGGTCCATGTTACCCTTTCACCTCCACTTCTGCCTCTTTCTGAGTTCCAAAACCTCCTCCTACCAGTAAACCTTCCCCTGGGAGAGTCAATTCTGAAGGACATTTTCCAGGACCATTTGCAGAACCAGCTGGGGTTTCAGCTGCAACATGAAAGGGCATTTATTCTGGGACCTTAAAATGGACTTTTGGAGGAGACATTGCTAAACATGTTTCAGAAACCAGTTCTATGTGCATCCTATGTGATTCCATGTTGTATTATAAATACTGCATTGGATATAAATATTAAACCTAACAGTTTAGCTAAAGGAACATGTGTCTGTGTGTGTGTGCTTGTGCACACCGAGTTGGGTGTTGTTTTCATAAATTTCTGCAGCTATTTTGACACTTCCATATAGAAGCTAGGAATTTAGTGTTATGTCCTGAGTCACACACACACATCTGTTTGTGTTCTCATGCTAATATCATGTGCCAAAATCATAATACACTTCCATTTTTGAACTTGTAAAGCTATACAATACTGAAACAAATGTGAAAAAAAATTTAGAAGTTTTATTCTGTACATATTTTAGCATCAATATATTCAAAAAAATTTTTGTCAACTTTCGACAGGTTTGAGCTACTTCTTGGAGACAAAGAAGAATAAACAGGGTTAGCTTAAGTTAGGAAGTCTTACCACCCAAGTGAAAACTTTGGGACTTAGATTTACAATGTAGTAGAACTAATTTTATAGGGTGAACATATTATATGCTGTCCAAACTGGGACATTTTTGAGAGTGAAAGAGAGTGCCATCACCCAAGGATTACAAGTGTCAACCCATCTTCAGTAGGCAAAATGTGGAATATGACTACCTTATATTCTGAGTAATAAAGGAAATGAATATTCTTTCAGGATACATCTGGTTCTAGCCATATTGTTGCTGCATCCATAGAAGCTTGTATTCCAGGCATGATAGATATTTAGCACTTACAATAACACTTCCCTCTCCTATATTCATAGCATATGTCTTTCATCAATCATATTATTTTTCATTGATCAAATTTACTGTGACATGTGATGGCTACTTTATTTTCCCTTCCCTTCCCTCCACCAGCCCTCTCTGCAAATGTTGAAATTGACAAAGTCTCCTTTTTTGGTAATTACATCTGGGTAAGGCAGAAAGTGTCAGAAGTGGTTGAATAACCCTGGCCACAGCCATCATGCTGGTAACAGTCACTTAAGTCAATGAGGAGGGGTACAGCTAGGAGCCCCACAATTGTGCCTATATGCAGACAAGGATCAAAAACAAAAAGGGAACAAAATTACAGTTTATTTAAAGCTAGGCAAATGACTGAAACTTCCCCTCTCCTAAAACGCAGAGTGCCTTTGTAAAAAAAGATGAATGTGCAAACTTTCTTTAGGTCAGGAAGCATAAACGGGGCCTCCTGCTCCCCCACTGTAAGTCCTGAATGGCCAAGCGTCCTTGTCAGTGCCCCCAGCTCCAGGCAGAGCAGGGACCTGAGCATGGTGAAGTAGGGCCCTAGGTCTAGTCACCACATAGAAGCACAGAGGTGAATGTATTTCCTTACTTCAGACCTTTAAGGTGCTGTAATGTCATCTATTGGAAAACAACCCAAAGAATATCACAGGCTCTGAACATTTAGGTCAAAGGGTCTTCTTCCTGTTGGGATGAAGGAGTGATGATTAAGAGTAGAATTAAGGTGGGTGTTCCTCAGCCCTAAGGGTAAAGTTATGAATATATATAAGGAAGCGTGTCTCTCTTCTCCAAGAAAGACACTGACTTTGTTCTAAGCCCAGGCACGTGTTGCAACTGTCATTGCTTCTGACTGCCTTGGTTGATCAATATTGGCTCACGATCTGAAGAACACAGAATCTTCTGGTGTGTGGCGTTAGTGACCCCAGATCTTGAGGTAATTAGGAGCAGATCTTGGGGTAATTAGGTAAACTTTATATTTAAAAAATTGCAAATCTAGTAAACTTGCAAATTATGGTAAGACCTACCCAGCCTTTGTTTGAGTTTTGGTTAAGTACCAGGACATTACTCCTTTTCATAGTGAAGGAGAGTCACTTCAGGTGGTAAAAGGCCTTTGCAGGGCTCTTAATAATCTGTGCTCACCGTCATGACAAGAGGAACAGGGAGAGGCGCCCTTGCCAGTGTGGTCATCCCACATTCAGTAGGAAAGGATAAGCTGCCTCCCCACAGATTCACTTATGGTCCCTTCTATTGTGTTCCCAACACTGCTCAGATTTGGATCAATGCATCAGACTGCTTTCGCTGACCTTGATCTGCTGAGTGTGGATTTCTAAAGAATTGAACACAGCCACCACTAAGAATATGAGTGCCATGGACCATCACCACCACAACAATTTCCTTTCTGATGAGCCTGCGATGTGGCCCAGCTAACTCCTTCTCGCTCTCTCATGTCCCCAGGGACTCATAAGTGCCTGCTTCAGAGTAAGGCTACCTAGGGCCATTTAATTGATTTAATTGTGACCTATTGGTACTAGCTATATAAAAGGACAAAGTAAGAAGAACGTGGTGACTATGCCTGGCCTAGATGTACAAGGGCACACTAATTGATGAGAAAAATCTGCTAGAGCCCTACTTGGAAACAAGGAGTAGAGTCATAAGTATTAGTACTGGGTATTTGCCATCCTTAGCCTGGGCCCATCATAGGACTCCATCTCCCTATCATAGCAAGTCTTGGCATAAACAAATTGCATTGAAGCATCAGATGTGCTGAATCTTCAACAGCATGGGCAATTGAGAATTCTGGGCCACTGGTTTGCAGAAATGTTTCCTTAATGGGCAGCTGGTCAGTCCCGTAGAGATAAGTTAGAGAGTGAGGGCATGGTGCATACAGATTTCAACACCTGGGAAAGACTATAAGAGCAGGGACTCAGGTGTGCTGAGAACTGCCTTCTGGAATACCCTGATATGAGAAAAAACTCCCAAGTCAGCCAGATATTGCTGCTGATATCTAGACATGTTTCCCATTTAGGCAGAGGTTGGGGGTTTGGGGAGAACCTAGGTATAGAAAAAGAGCTGCAAGGCAAAGACAAAAGAGCTGATGTTCAAGGCAGGATTTCAGACCTATAGGAGAATAGATTTTGGTTGAAAAACAGTCTGAGATCTATTTTATACGCTGGACTAACGTGGTAAACAGGCAAAATCCTGAGATACAGAGGTGTTTCAGCAGATGCCAGGAAGAGGTATGTCCAACATCGATATCCTGCAACAGACTGAATGCCCCACCTGGCCCCAGAAAAAATCAGGCAGACAAAACATCTTTATTCCATAGGTGAAGCTATTTGCTTAGAAGTACATTTGTTTAGAAGAATGAGATTTACAGCCCAGGTTCCAGATGATTTCATAAAAACTACACCCCAGCCTTATCCTTTCTGCAGAACCTTGAGGATCACATGCAAATAGCCTTGAGATACACAGTCAAGATATACAGATATAAAATTGCCTTGTTCAACAGGTCAGTTTAGACCTACCAGTCTGGTTGTGTATTAACAGAAAATCTTTGGTTAAACTGCTGACATCTTTATTCTCTAGTTTGCTTTGTATCCTCCAGAAGATTAAGGAGTAGGCATTGGAGGAAAGCAGGATGAACGATTTTTCTCTGCATGCTCTTCCGTTGGCCCAGATGCTCTAGTTTATAGTTTCACCTTGTACAACGGTCATAAAGTCAAATAGTCCCATGACACTCTAATAAAGATCGTTCTTTCCTTATCAAACCGAGATCCTATTGACACTCAGATCCACAGATTCATCCCTGAATTACTACCTTTGAACTGAGGACTTCTTAGACAACCTGGGGGTGTCCTGGGGTTTTGCATCCCTTTTTTTAAATATCGATTTTGGAATTTTTAACTAGGTTTGTGCCTCTGATCTTTTCTGAGCATCGGTAAAATCCTTTATTTCCCACAAGTTTGACAGACGCTGACTGGTGGAAATATAAAAGCATCAAGAAGGAATGCCTTCAGAAAAGTTCACCATAAGTTCATCTCAGGAGAGGGTTGGGGCAAAGATGGACAATGCTTGGGAACCAGATAGAATCTAGCTGACTGTGTCCAGTAGTAGGTACTAAAAGGAGAAACTACAGGATGGGATCATTCCTAAAGTTCTTCCTTGTCCCACAGTTGACATGACTTTTGATAGTGGCTGGTTCTCCAGATGTCACACTATTAAATAGAAGCAGTAGGAATATGCTGTAGTGGCAGGTCTAAGGTGTGTCTGAAATCTGCTCTTGCACTGATTCTAAGACAAGATACCAAAGTCCTCCCTTTGAACCACAGCTCTCCTTCTGCCAGTTTTCCAAAGTAAATTGCGTAGCACTTAGTAAATTACACAAAAGATGAACATGAAAAGGGCTCTCTTGAAGATGCATCATCTCCAGTTCTCTGCCTTGCTCTCTAGAGCAGTCATTGCTGGTGGCTAACTCAAATTCCCTGGGCATTCGTTATTCCTCCCAAAGGCTTCCTCCTGCAAACACCTACAGATCAATAAAGAGCTCCTAAGTAGGCCTACCTCCTCACAGGGCCAGCCCTAAGTGCTGGGAAGACAACAATCCTTGTAATGGCCCTCAGTGAGTAAGAGATGGGTGTTGGTGGAAAAAAGGCCCAGTTTTGCTGGACTTCTGGTAGAACCTCTCTCAGGTATAATAATCACCCACAGATCCCTTATAAGGTTGGGCCCTAACATGGTCAACAGGCTTACACAATGAACTACTTATCACTCAGTGTCTATTCTGAGGAAGCCACCCTGAGGCCCTACCAGTCTCAGTTTGTTGTAGGCCTCAAAAGGGAGCCAGAGGTTATTAATTTCCGTGAAGATAAAAATACCTTACTGAGATCAAAATAGTGTGTGGTAAACCTCCTTGAGACTAGAAAGAAAGACTAAGGTAATATTATCAACGCATACATTCATCATATGTGTAGGGAAGGCTTGTTCATTGATGGGTAATTAAAAGTGTTACACGTATTTAGATAGATGGACAAATGTATATGATACGTTAGTTATTTACTTATAATCTTTATTTTTTCTTAATAAATTTGTGTCATTGTTAGTTTAAAATAATACATTAAAAGGCAATAATTAACTCAATAAATTGAGACAGAATTTATAGGTTAGGAATTAAAGGCTAGATATGAGTCACACTTGGATCGGTATATCATAAAGGCTTGTCAATCATTATAAATGGGCTATAAATTTAGTTCAAAGCTTGTGAAAGAGCACAACAAAGAGGAAAAAAATTTTTTCACAAAGCCTAGAAAATTAAAGGCATGATTGTATATGCTTTTATAATATTATGGTTTATATTTGATAGTACCTGATTTATAATGTTTCGGTTGGTTAGCTTTCTGACTCAGTTTTGGTCTCCTTCAAAACATTTTTACTGTTTCATTTGTGACTTCCTTATTTCATTTGTGAGTTTCTTCTCCCTTCCCTGCTGGGAAAATGAAGATTTCCCCAATTTAGGACTTATTTTGTTTGTTTCCATAGTTACTGAGGGTGAACACATGCCCACACATATACATATTAACTTTTGACATTATTGAGATGAATATCTTGTATAGAATTTTTCATCTACTACATTAAAAATACATATTTTTGCAAAAGCATAGTCTCTTTAAAGAAATCATAATTATTACAAAATGTTATACTCCTTTCTTTAATAATGACGCCACCCTTTTGACTTAATTATTTTTAAGGCAGGTTTTGGAGAGATGTATCAATCATCGAAGTTAGTAAATTATAGAGTGAGTCTGCTCTAAAAATTGATAATTGGTCTCCTAGGTTAATACATTATTCTTAGTTCAAATAACTCTATACTCAAAGGACAAAACAAATAGGAGTTTTAATAACTAGTGAAATAAGGCTATAAATCTTTTGCAATTTCTTCCAGGAAGAAATATTTTTGTACATTTATGTATTTATCTCTTCTCATTAAAACACAAAGTTTAAGGCATAAGTCCTCAAAATGAACTAGGAAAGGAGTTTTAAAACTTTTTTTGGGCATATAGATAGGTTATCTTAGCCTTTGGATAAGACCCCTCAGATATTCACAGGAGAAGGGCTGACTGGTCTTTCATTCAGGGCAAACTAAACCAGGGTTGGTCAATTGAAGTTACATTCTGTAGTAGGACTCAAAGTCCCCAGGTAGGTATCCATCAAACTTTCCATTCTCAGAACTAATCACTCTAAGTCCATCAGACTCTATTTCCCTAATCTGGCCACAATTACTAGTACTGCCACTCATTGCAGATGGAATGGTTGCAGGAGGTTAAAAATCTAACCTCAAAACTTTCCAGGCAAATAAGCTTTGGATTGACAATGAATAAAATTAAAGCTCTTCAATCTATGACATTTGAGAACTCTGGGTTATAATAGTTACAATTATCAGATGTGAAAATTATCCTCTGTGTACTAATGATACACATTTTTGGTAAAAATTTTTCTGTATTTTCTGGCTTGTTTCTTGCTTACCCTTAGGAATATATTCATTGATATAAGATCAAAGCCTGCTTGCAATTTGGAAGAAGAAAAAAAGAATATAAAAACTCCGGATGCTGAAACAATGCCAACATGGTTAAAACGAAACCAAATTCTAGCAGAAAGGATGGCTTCTGGTAGGGGGTGGTTCAGTAAGATGAACTTTAATCTTTCCTTCAAGTTTCTAAGTCTCTTAATTATTCAGGCAATGCGTTTCTTTGGGCAAGGCTAAGGAAGTGTTGTGGCCTGCAGTTTACTTAACAAATAAATTCCTACAAGAGGGATAATTTGGGGAATCCAGTGTCCTAGACTCAACAATGACATAAAATGTGTTTACATTAGCTACATGGGAGAATTCCCTCAAATTGCCTCACATCTGTATAGGAAAACGCTCTTTCCTTTGGAAAAAGTACAGAATGTTCAACTGAAGGTTTGAGTCTTAACTAGAACAAATTATTTAGATAGAATGATGCCATTTTTTATTGACCTCCTTTGATCTCCCAAAGATATCAATATACGTTTTTCCAAAAAGCGATTCAGCAGGGAGGCAGGATTTATCTTTTGCAAGAAAGCAAATAGCCTCCAAGTGATCCTTTCCAGATGAAGTGTTGCCTTTATTAACACTGATCTGATGCTTCAAAAACGTATTCATTATCTCAACAAAATGGCAGTTTGGGTTTTGGAAACATCCATTGTGGGGAGAGACGAAGGTCATTTAAGGACATAGCAGTTTATTGGAAAGGAGGCACCGCGGACAGTGACTTCATTGATAGAAGGTGGCCCTGCATAGCACAGGCTCACTGAACTCTGCAGGGAAGACTATCCATGCGGTGAAGTATCAGGGGCCCTGCTGGCAGAGTGGACTAGCTGCTACTTCTATATTGGCTAGGAATTCTTTTGTGGAATTTGGACAACTCAGCAGCTTATTTCAAATGATAACAGTAGTTGTAGCTGAACGAGTCTGGCAAGTAGCTATTAGCCCTTTGCATTTTATGTTCTGCATAATAGAGGCTCATTTATTAAGACCCAGTAGCCAAGTGGCAAAGATGGGGTAGCAATGCTATTGCCTCACCTGTGGGCCCAGTGTTAGGGTACTTATGAATGAATAACCAGGGCTCTCAGGTGCTGATACTAGAAGAAATATAAAACCATATTTTTCTTATATTGATCCTCATTGCTTGACCACAGTCACAGGATTCTAGGTACTCAGGGGAGGCACTGAAGAGCTGCTTTAGGTTTCTGAGGTCTCTGGAACCTTCAGGAAACATCCATCATAATGGTTTCTCCTGTCTATGTGCTATGAAGGCTTTCAGGTTTACAGCACTGCATTTTTGTTCTCAGGTATGGAGAAGACCCTGGGATTGACCAGCTCTTTATCTCAGGCATGGGTAAAGACAGGCAGTTTAATAACAAGCATGCTTGACTTGAAAGCAAAATGAAAACCATTTTACCAATGCTTGCCTATTCGATGTACCCAATTTTCATATAATAGCCCATTTGAATTCTTCAGAAACCACAAGAGAAGTGGTAAATAAAGCCTGACAATAGAGCGGACAATAGGAATGGAAAGAGGCATTAAGCTCTAACTTCAACAATAAATATGTTTCAATTGTTACAACCGTGAATATACTATAGAATCACTTGAGAACCTTTGAGAAAATACTGATGCCCAGGACCACACCTGACTTGCTATTTTTGTCTCTTTTAATCTGGCTGTGTGTCCAGATAACAGTGTTTTGAAAAGCACCCTAGATCATTCTAATGACAGCAGAGCCAAAAGTGGCTCCAGCTGAAATAAGAAAGATGTAGTATATGTACATCCACATACAGGGAAAGGCTAAAAGGATCTACTGACCCTCCCTTTAAACTCTGCAACACAGTGTTGCATCATGAATTTGTAATATGAACTCTGATTCTGCCAGCATGTAGTCAACAAAACAAAATGAAATGAAGGAAAAGTGATTATAGAAAAAAATGTCATCTGCTACTGGCCTATATCTAGATTCCCCCATTAAACATGAGCTCATGTCCCACAGGGCTAGATGCCAACAATAGTCTGAGTGTGACAAACCTAAGTGCCTCAATCATACCCCATTGTCTCCTTCTTAGAAAGTCAAGGAATATCTATTATATAAATGAGGGAATTTATGAATGAATCTATATATGAACAGATCAGAGGAATTGGCATGTATTTTACCTGTTTCTGTGTGTAAGCCCAGGACTAGGCTGGAGCCTGAGGCAGAGTATTAAAAGAAGATAAACACTGTCATTGGGGAACTCATAGGCTAAGCGAATAGACATGAATCAATTGATGAAGAGCTTTGAAAGAATTGAAAGATTAAAACATCATTAACTTTGCAGAGCTTGGTAAGCATCACAAGTAAAAAGAAAAGAAAGCAAATGCCATAATTAGAGAAAAATTTAGGAATTCATAAAAGTGAGATTATTGTACATCACCGCTAAACTGGTACTTAAAGGAAAATATAGATCTTAACAGAATTTTTTAGAAACCAAAACCTTCTAAGTTAATGATTTAAGAATTCAGCTAAAAATACTAAAAATGATTGTTAGAGTAAATAGAAAATAAAGTTGAAGGAAATAATAAATAGGAAAATAGAAATAAACATTTAAAAGATACACAGGTATCACACATGATACCTAAAACTACAGTTTCACAGGAAAAAAACACATGAAAAATAAATAATACATATCAGTAAAAAATAAGAGGAATTTATCAATTAACTATTAAAAAGAAAGGAGAGGAATAAATAACAGTGGGTCAAGATAATTTTAAAAATAACAGAAAAGCTTTATGGCATTAAATAAGAAAACTTAGATAAAATAAAAATACAGGAAAATATATTTCTAAAATTTAGTCAGGAAGAAAAAGAAACTCACTGAAAGATGAACATTAAAGACATTAAATAAATAATAAAATGTGAAATTTGTATTATGAAATTTTGAAGCCGCTAGATCCAAGCATGTTCTGCAACTGAAGTAAAATACAAACCCTCTCTTTTACAAACTCCTTCTGGAAATGAAAAAATAGAAAAATGTTCTCAAATTTTTTGAAGGCCTAGTAAAACATCAACCAAACCCAGGCAGGGAAAATTTCAAGAAGGCAAAAATATAAGTCATTTAGCAGGTCAAAATTCAAATTTTTATTTAAAATTTTAAATATAACTTAAAAATATAAAAAAATAAAACTTCAGATTTGGATATCTCAAACATCTAAGGTAAATGATAATGAGTCAACATTAAAGCATATTCCAATGTGTTGGTCAATTAAACTAGGAGACAGAAATGTGTTTATTTGAGTAGATGTAACAAAGTGAGGAAAAAACTGTCAACTTTCATTTATGATTTTGGGTAGTTTAACAAAATAGAAATAAAAATTTCCTTAACTCGTAAAGTTATATTGACTTTCATATTTCAGCACACTTCATAGTACACATTTATAGCATTTCCATTAAGTCAGTAAAAAGACATAAATGACTACCGTATCGGTTTTGCTCAACATGTTAATATAATTCCTAGTCCATATTAAAGAAAAAGAAACAAAGAGAATCATGAAGAAAAATCTTTTAAAAAATTGTCACTATTGCCCTAGCTGGTGAGTCAGTGGGTAGGCGCCAGCCTGTGAACCCAAAGTTTGCTGGTTCGATTCCCAGCCAGGGCATATAAACAGGTTGCAAGCCAGGTCTCCAGCCAAGTCCACAGCTGGAGGCTGGTGAAAAAGGCAAACACACATTGATGTTTCTCTGCCTTTCTTCCTCCCTCCCTGTCCTTCTCTCTAAAAAAAATCAATAAAATCTTAAAAAAAAAAAAAAAAAAAGTCATCATTTGCAGAACATGATTGTCTACAGAGGACACCCAGGAGTATGTATACTTTCTTAAAACTATTAAAGGTACCTGGACATATTTCAAACATCAATAGAATGTTTACATACCAGCAATAACCAGTAACAAAAGGAAAAATTTTAATCTTATTTTTAATCACAATAAATTAATTGTAGATGTAGAAAGAATTACATCTTTGAAAGCGATCTTTCTAAGATCATCAAGGAATAATATAGAGAGGAAATCATACCAAATATAAGTTGTCCCCTAAATTTTCACTGAGTTCAGTACAATGCCAATTCAAATTGTAGCAAATTTTTTCTTTATAAAATGTGACATGTTAAATCTAAAATTTATATGAAATAACATTCATAAAGTCAAGGCAATTTTGAATTTAAAAATAGTAAAAGAAGGAAAAAATACAGGGGAGTCTGGCTTCCTCACCTGTCAAGACATTATAAAATTATAGTAAAATGAAATGATCATATCCAAATTTTGATATGAGTAAGGTGACATTGCAAAATTGAAAAAATAATAAAATATTCAGTGCATTGGTTTGTGGTCATTGTTCTCCATATGTAATATACAGTCAGTAAAAATTCACTTTTCCAAGGTAATTAAAACATATGAAAAACAAAAAACGTTCAGTCTTTTAGATGGAAAAGCCTTTATAATGACAAGGTAGGAAAGAACTTCTTGAATATGAAAGGTAAAGTATAAGCCACAAAGGAAAAATAGAGACAGTTGACTATATCAAAATGGAATACTTATGAAATGAAAAATAAAACTATAAACAAAGTAAAGCAAAGGGAATCTCCATTATGCTGGAGAAAATATTTTCCTAGCACATACAAGAAAAACAATTATTATCCAGGATATGCCAAGAGCTTCTAAAATACAGTTAAACTGTTTTAAGAAATAAAAAAAGGTGATACCCTGTACTTCATAGTGGCAGGGTGTTGAATTGGGAGCCTTAGGACCAAAAGTTTATTAGAAATGTACAATTTACTAAAAATGAGTAAGATGAGGAACAGTACAATATGTAATACATTTTACTGTCACCTGAATGGGGGAAATTCAGAGAGTGCAACAAATCCACATTTAACTATGCTACAAAGAAAGGAGACTTCCATACCCTGCCGTGTGAGTTGGCACTGCCATGTTGGAAAACAACTTGGCAGCACATATAAAACTGAAAATAGATATACCTTAGAGCCTCGCAGTTTTGTTGCTAACTATACACATCTTAGAAAATTCTAGAACACGTGAACAAGCGCTATGTGCAAAAATAACTTTAAGCAGAAAAGAATAAAGGTAAGAAGCCGTAACTTAATATGGTGTAAGGCAAACCACAAAATATTAAAATGCATATTACTTATATTTAAATCTATAGCTACAGTTAGAACTATTGTGACTGGATCTCAGAAATTTGATTTAAAAAACAAAACAACTTAATAGTTGTTACTATTATAACCTAGTACGTTACTATTGAAGTGCATTAAAATCAACAAGCAAACACTATCTGGTATTAGAGTTGCATTTCATATATAATGTGTATTAGAAAGATATAAATTAAATTTTTAACAGTGATTATTTGTCAGAATGGAGAAGGAGAAGACACTGGAGCTGGGAAGGAGGAAGGGGAGAGAGAGGGAGACAGAGAGACAGAAAGAGAGAAATGTGGTTACTGTAGTCATGTAAAAATAAAACCTCTGTGAGAAACAGTTATATCTTATCATTTCTGCATGGTTTATACTATTCCTTTTATTCATAGTTTTCTGTAGCTTTAAAATTTCTCTCACAGGCCCTGTGAGTGGCCTGGCTGGTGGCAGGCACAGTGGATAAAACTCCAGGCTTTGAACCCAAAGGTCACTGGTTCGATTCCCAGCCAGGGCACATAACCAGGTTGCAAGCCAGGTCTCCAGTCAGGTCTGTAGCTGGAGGCAGGTGAAAGGCAACCACACATTGCTATCTTTCTCCCTCTCTGCCTCTCTCCCTTCCCCTCTCTCTAAAAATAATAAATAAAATCTTTTAAAAATATTATAAACATCAAAAATAGAGATATAAACATTATATGCAGTTGATTATGTCTAACAAAAAAACATTTTTTCCAAGCGGTTAACCAAACTCTTAATATATTGTCAACAACCTTTAAATGTCCTTTGTCATATATTCATTGTTTCTTTTATACTTATTCATTCATCAGCTACTCATTAAGCACAGAATATATGACAAACATTAAGAATATAATCATGAACAATTAAATTATTTTCTTTAATCTTGAGTATTTTTTATTTCTATTATTTTAAAGTATTTCCTTGGTTATTTGCTCTTTCTGTATGTCACTCCATGCATGGTTGGTTCCTTGTAAATGGAATTTTTTTTCTACTTGATATTTCACATTGGTTAACGCTTAGATATAAAAAATACAGAATTTTTAGTTTTAAGAACTCTGAGGTTGATTTCCTTGGCTTCATCTAAGGAAAATTAGTTATTTCCTAGAAGAATTAGAGTCATGCCTTCACTACAAAAATTTGTATTTTTAATTTTTATATTTCGTTGCATTGCTTAAGATCACACAATACCTGCTGTATAACAATTTTCTTCCTCTAATGGCAATGGGTGATAAACTTCAAATTATATGATGAATGCTACTGACTTTCAAATGCTGTTTGATCAAGTTAAGAATTTTTAAATATTTTTCTTTTATTAAATGTTTTGCTTGATATTTTTTGTTCTTTATTTTTCCAAAAGTAGGTGCTATACTTTATTTTTAAGAGATTTTATTCATTATTTTCAGGGAGAAGGGCAGAGAGGGAGGAAGAAAGAAGGAGAAACATCAATGTATATTTGCCTTTCACCTGCCTCCAACCAAGGACCTGGCTGGAGACCTAGCTTGCAGCCTGGTTATATACCCTGATTGGGAATCAAACTAGCAAACTTTGGGTTCGCAGGCTGGTGTCTTTCCACTGAGCCACAGCCAGGGCTGGTGTTATACTTTATTAAGTGACTTTTTTTTTTTTCTGCAAGATGTCAAAATATCCATATGATTTCTGAATTATCTCTTAATGCACAAAATAACTATCTATATTCTGATATTGAATATCTTTGCAATCTTGTATGCTACTGTTTGTTTTAGTTAGTATTGTAAACATATTGAAAATTATAAAAAATAACCTTAATTTAACAAAGAAATCAAGTCTGTGAACAATATTATTTTGTATCTTTCTTTAGAGCCTTAAATATCATTTACTGTTATCACTACTGAAAGGATCTCTAGTATTACAGAAAATAGTGATGATGGTGGCCACTGTTTTCTTGCCTCAAATTAAGAAGAAAAGTTCTAATACTGTAAAGTAAGTACAATATTTCCTATGAGGCTTCTTGTTAAGAAGTTATATCAGGCTGCAATTTATATGAAATAAAATATATCAATCTTAAGTATACAGTTAAATTAACTTTATCAAATGAATACACCCCAATAACCATGATCATAATTATGATACGGAATGTTTTCTGTAAACTGAAAAAGTTTTCTTATACCTTTCTTTTTTACTCAAACTCCTTATTCACCTCAGATCCAAGTAACAATTGTTCCTTTTTCCACTTTAAAATAGTTTTGCCTATTCTAGGCTTAAATACCTGGGGCACAGGAGCCTACTTGCCTGCACTATTACAGCTAGGCTTCTTGTTACCTTGTTGTCTAAGATGATTGCTAAATATCCAGAAATCTTATTTGCTAAAGACCAAAAGATGGGCGAAGTAAGGAAGGAAGCAATGCAACATTTACAATAATGTCACTTCCATTTTAGCCTCCACAGACATGCTGAAAAACAAAACCAAGAACTACTTCTCACTTCTCATTGGCTGGAAATTAGTCATGTGGCTATACCTAACTGCAGTGAAGGATGGGAAATGTCCTTTTATTCAAGGTTCCCATCATTCTCGTTCAAAGTCAAGGTGGTATTTTCCAAAGAGCAATGCAGTGTCAGTGTAAGGAACTGTACATTACAAAGCTTATTTTTCATTGTGTTGACAAAAAGGCGGTTGAGGGGTGGATTAGAGGTCATAGAACAATGATTATAGGTATAGTAATCCTGAAGCTTCCCCAGAAAGAACTGCAGGAAAACCAGGATATATAAAGGATTAGCACTTGGTAAAACTGGCTTCAAAATGAGTGTTTTGAATCTTCAAAATGAGATGGTGGCACAGTGCCCACATCTAAGCTAAAATGTCTATCTGGTAAGCTCCATGACGAGGGTGGTGGCAACATCAGTGGTCTGTGGCTCAGTGCTTGGCCTTTGAGTTCTCCTACCATGGATTTCAGTAACAAGCGTTTCACTCCGCAAAGTTGCAACAGAAAAATTTAAGAAGTCCTCACCCCACTAACACGTGGCAGGGAGGCAGAGCCCCTGAGCATGTGACCCATCTTTAAGACAAGTTTCTCTACCAGGACACAATCCACAAATCCCAACTTTGGGTAAATGGATCGGCAAGAAAGTGAACTAAAATTATCTGGACCAACCCTTCATTGCAAAACTAATCTACTGTGGCAGAAAGTTGGTTCCTTCTCAAATATATCCTTGATCTATTTGTCAAGTAGTTTTCTTAACATGGCAACAATATTTGGACATTTTTTATTCTTCAGTAAAATGAATAAGCTATTCCTCATTTTCCTCTCTTAGAAAGACCAATGACACTAGGTCTATTGCATGTTGCAATCAAAGAAGTATGCGCCTGGTTGCTGAGACATGCACTTCTGTAAAAGAAGAACCTACTAGAACCACTTCCTATATTTGAAAAGAATAAGGTTTTCGGATTCTTTGTCTTTTAAAACACATTCAGAGACAGTTTATCAAAGATTTAGACTCTGAGCTATTCCTTTGGGAAGAGCTCTGAATTTAAATACGTTCAGTTTGGAAGTAAGTACAAAAAATAATTGGGCCATATTTAGACTCAGGCCCAAGCCAGTGCAATAAGCACACTTAAATAATAATATATTATGAACCCTTAAATAAACATAGATTTGATTTCAACCCTAACATGTACAATTCTGACCAATTTCAGTCTCCTCATCTATAAACTGTACATTATATTATTATCAAGCCCCCAGATTGTTGTGAGAATAAAATAAAATTGTCTAGGGATAATGAAATTAGTATAAAGTTTGAGTAAAGTAAATATCAATAAACATTAAAAGGAAAATGGGATTGCTATGAAAAGCAATAAAAATATCTAGAAACTCATTGTCTTTTAGTTATATTCTGCTATAACAAAACTAATTTCATGTTATTTTCATATTTCATAATTTCAAACATGGTTAATTCATCTCATTTAATGGCACATTTTATATAACTAGTTAAACTATATATATATACATATACATATATATTATAGCAAATGTACATATGTATAATGTACCTGTATATATCTTTTTTTTTTCTGAGTTTTGTCAACATTAGAAACACCCAAATCTGTAAAGAATTTTTATGAATTTTGCTGTACCAAACTGACAATTGCCAGGGAGCAAAATCTCAATGGATTGAACAAATGCTCTGGAGAATGGCAATTTTGTACCTTATTTTATACATTAGAATCAACGGGGAAGGCATAATGCGGTTCCATTAAATGCATTGGTAATAGATCAGGGAGGCATGAGAAATCAAAGTGGGGAAATCTCTGAGACTGTATAAATGGGTAGACACATACTCCTTTTGCATCAATGGATATGATAGCTAACAATGAACATTGGTAGCACATAGAGGTGGTATGCAGAACAAGACAACAATGAGGGGTTCAGTGGTGCCATGCTCTGGTGGAGAGCGTGTCCTGAGGGGTCTGGGAGAAGGCAATTACTCTGAAATTCCAAAGGCATGGCATCGTACATGCAATAAGACAATAGACAGGCTCAGTTAAGGTAAAGACTGACCTTTATCAAGGAGGATACCTGCCTAGGACATGACTATCTGCATGACTCTCCTTTAGTTAGAAAGGTTTCATTTCAGACCATCTCCTCTGGTTCCTTCAAGTCTCTGAGTGTGCAAGCCCTTGAGCCTTGTCAGGGTTAGTCTGTGATCCCTTTTCTATGCAGTTTCCTGGCCAAGAAACTCGAAGGAGCTCTGTTATCATAAGGCTTGTTCAACAGCAATTCAAACAACTTGAAATAATAAATGACTCTTCCCCACAAAGGATGGGTGCATTTATACCAATTTAAATTTCTCCCTCCTGCTTGAGCTGACCTAGAATTTCCATGGAGTAAAGTTCTAAAGGGCTATGACCAGAAGCAGGGGGCTCCCATTTGAGACAAAAATAATAAGGTGCATGGATCAAAAATGGGAAGTAACATAAGGAGTGGAGATAGTTCTTTAGGTTCACCTCACTGGGCTTGTGCCCAAAGGAGGGAAACCTGGTAGGTAATTCTCTGTGCAATTGTCTTGGAGCTTCAGGCTGGAGCTGGAGGAGGACTAAGAAGAAGGTGCACTGTCTTGCCTTGGAATAAGGGAAACCAAAGCAGCCCGGAGCTTGAATTCAGCTATTTAAACATGGTGTTGATGAGTGATGTCAGGACTAAGGGAGAGGAGTAGGGCCCAGAAAGCCAGAGTTGAACACAGAGCCTGGCCCTGACTTAGCTACCATTTCCTTAAGCACTGGTTACCTCTGGTTGCCACAGTTTCATATCCTGTACCAGTGGTGTATCTGGACCAGCCGATTGGGATCCTTTCACCAATATGTTCTGTCTGGGTCTTGGAAATAGCAATTTTGTTTCTTATTTAAAGCTCAAGGTACTGGACATTTTGAAGACAGCCATATCCCCTTTCCAAAATGTCTCCTCCGGGTGACTGCTTATTGCCTCATTCATTGGACGTCTTAGGTTTCACCATCCATGTGGGTTGTTTGGCACAGCATTGGGAATTAGAGATTGTGGTGTATCAGCAGGTCTCTCCTGCTTCAGGCATCTCCTTGGGTCTTTGGTTTTGTCAGTTTCATAGCTTGTGAAATGACAAGGCTTCTGTGCCTTTTATTTTTTGCACCTTTTAGAATGACAGAATTTCCATCACTTTCATCATCTCTGCTCTTCACTACCTTCCGCTGTCACTCCTTGTTTTCATAGCTTATTTTCCTTTAAGCACTAATCGCACACAATCCACCAGGGAATCCTGTTAGCTTTATATTTTAAGCACTGTATATTGATAATACAACCATTTCCCTTCTTCTTCCCCCCACCTTGGTCCACCAGTATCTCTTACCTGGATAACTGCAGAGATATCCTAACTGTCCTATCTCCTACCTTGTCCCTATTCACCTAAGACCACCAGAGTGATCTTGATAAATTATAAATCATACCTTGTTACTGCATTGATCAGAACCTTTCAATGGCTTTGTTTCTCATTCACAATAAATGTCAAAGCTCTTAATGTCCTACAGGCCCCATGGTCGGCCTGCCTATTAGCATTCTGACTGCATCTTCTACTTTTCCACTACCTAACTTTCTCTGTGCCAGGTACACTGGCCTTCTGAGTTCTACAGGCACCTTCCAGTCCCAAAACCTTCCCCCTTGCTGTAATTCCGCTACTGACCTCTGACCTGTAATGGTGATAAAACAATACAATCAAGATGAAAACAAAAGGCTTGGTTTCTGATTCCTTTCTTTCTACGTAATCTGGAAAATTAGAGATAAAGGGACTCAGTTGAAACTACTGATCAAGAAGTTGCTAAAGTTCTGGGGACTCAAGAGAGACAAGTGGCCCTAACACAATACCAGGTGTAACATTAAAGTCTTCACCTTATCTGTCTCTCTCCCTGAGTTCTCTTTCTGTGCTTTATATATGGCCCAGTTGTTTTCCATGTTTCAGGTCATCAAGTGTGATGTCACACCCACACAAGCATGGTTTTTGGACCAGTTACCATGTTAAATGCTAGAGTAGACTCAACTCTGAGGGCACTCATAACCTGGTGGGAGAAACAATAAGGAACAACATGGGAAAAGTCAGCATAATAAAAGAAGCATAGCCACAGAAGTGTGTTCTGGTTATATATTAGCACAGGGTACAGAAATTTATCCTTACTGAAGAAGGGGAAGGCTGTCAGGAACATACAAAACATCAAAGAAGATCTGAAAGAAAAGTAAGAGTTGGCTGGCCTAGAAAGGTAGGATGGGCACCTGGGATGGACCGGGCATCATGTATCTTGAAAAGTTCTTTAGCCAGTGAGTGGTAAAGTTGTAGGAGTTAAGACAGGAGAGAGAAGTATCATCAATCTTGCTTAGCAATTTGGGGCTCACTGGGTAGACAGAAAGAACCATTGAAGAGTTCTAAGCAAGGTAGTTGCATGGTCAAATTCACAGGTTACAAAGCTCACCCTGATCATATTATGAAAGAACTAGTTAAAGGGGTGACAGAAAGACCAATGCTGCAACAGTGAAGTATGATGAACAGAGAAGTATGAATGTACCTTACTGCCTCGATGACTGGAAAAATTATTTTTTTCTGCTTATATTTCAACACTTTGTCAGTTATGATTCCATTTTCACCTGCAGGCACTGATTTTTCTTCAGTGAAGGGACTTTCTGACTTTCTACCCTCTCCCTTCCTCCTCCTCTCTCTCCCCTTTCTTTCCTTAACTTTCCCTTCATCCTCTCTTCCTTCCTTCCTTCCTTCCTTTCTCCCTTCCTCTTTCACCTAGACACAGCTATCTTACAAATGCTGCTTAATCTTTCATTTTTCTGACACTATTTTGTCTTTTTATTTTTTTTATCTTCAGGTTTTTTAGTCTTTGTTGCCTTTTTAAAAATAATTCCTTTATGACTATCTACTAAGAAACAAATATATACTAAGGCCTTCTAGCCAGATGCCACTTGAATTTAGATATCTGGACATAAGTATTTTAGAGCAAATAATTCAAGCATAGATTTTAATTTAAAAGAAAGAAACAGTTGGGAGTAATAGGCTTCAATGGCTTACATAAATCCTAGTGAATGTTTACTTGGGAGCTTAGGTGGTATGGGGTTTACTTATATATTAGATCATCCATACAATCGCCTTTCTACTGCTGTGGTCTACACATTTTTTTTTTTTTTTTTCCATAGTGGTTTCTTAAAAACAGTGTCCAGATCTTTTGTTTGGTACAGTTAATAGTCATAGGAAGTAAAGACTTACTTACTTGTCAGGGCCTTAATTGGTCCCATGGTTATTCACTTTACCTCACTGGGATGCCGAGTCTCCCCTACCCCCACTCCCCAGGTAGGCTCTCAAGCCCATCATGTCCACCACTAGAGATGGACAAATAAATTTTTAGCAGTTCAAGCCATCAATTCCTTTAAACTTGATTTGCAGTGGTTGCCAATCTTTCTATTACTGTAATTGCTGGCTAGATGAACTATAATTGTATTAAAAAGCAACTCTGAAATATGCATGTGCTCTCTGCTAATTCTCAGAATATGCGAGGAGAAGAAATTGATTCGTTGTGCTTGGAAGAACCATTCAGCAACGCTCCCTCTGGGGTCTGTCATTTGGAGGCCTTCTTTGCATCCTGGGGAAAGTCAGGGCCAGATGCCCAGGAGTCTGGGAGGCAGGCCCACGGGAGTCTTGGGAGGTTCCTCACAGCCATGCTGAGTAGCAGCAGTGACTTCCCAATGCCAAAAGACCAATGATCAAGTTGAAATCCTCTGTAATCTTGGGCCCAGGAGAAGAGATTCAGATTGAACTTCATGTTCTTTTTGCTACTGTGCTAAGAGCTATGCAAGAGGTTTTCAACAATTTCTTCCCTTCAATAACCTCTGCAGTATAATTATCGTGCACCTCAAATCTGTATAATATTGTTCACCAGTGTCACCCTGATAAATTTGGTGAAAGGAAGAAAATAAAATGCATGGACTAAAGCTTGGGGATGGTAAATGGTTTGTTAATGTTTGCTTGCTGGTGACCAAGAAAATGGAGTCTCAAATCTTGGTCTACAGAATCCAAGTCCTTTGCTACTGAGAGCCTTGTCCAGTATCATTGGAAACTATTTTTAAAAAATACCTTCAAACTCAACTAAGGCCAGAGGACAGTGGGATAGGTTTATGTATGAAGGAGTGTATGGTGGGAAATAAAGAAGAAATTCTATTCTAAAAGGGTCCTGTGCAGTGCATTGGTCTGCTATTTTGAAGAATTAAATATGTCAAATAACCCATAATTTCCATCTCTAGGGCCACCTGCTGCTTTGATGAAGCCCAAAATTGAGGTCTGGGAATCCCTGACTTTTCATTATGACTGGCTATTGGACATCTTCACTCTTCCCTTTAATTGAAGTAATGATATTGATTTCCTTACTTAAAAAGCCAAAAGGGATCAAGTAGGCTAGACTGTGCTGGGGAAAAATAAACCTCAATGTGTGAGTCACAGTGAATAATAACACAGTAAACCTAACCCTGTTCCCATCTTCAAGGAACTAGAAATCTAGTGGGTGGGACCCAGGACTGATAAATAGAAAGGAAGGAAATTGAAACTCTGACTTAAATATACTTTTTATATGACATGGCAGGGACTTCTGGCTGCCTCCTAACATCTATTCACCCTTCTTTCCTTAATAACAAAACCATATTTTTATGTGGAACAATAATGTTCCCAGCTAAAATATTACGTTTCCCATCCTCCCTTTTACCAAGATTTGGCCATATGACTAAGTTTTGGTGAACGAGGCGTTATGTGATACTTATAAGAAGTATGGTTAAATGAAGTGGACTCATAAAAGTGGCTCCGGTTTATGTTTTTTCTTGCCCGCGAAATAGATGTGAGAGCTAAATTCCAGTAGCCATCTTAGACTATGAGGTGACCTTGAAGATGAAAGTCACTTACAAGTACCTAGCCTTTGTAGATACTTGGGAAAGTGGCCCATTTATTTATACTTGTATCCCAAGTCCCTTCTTCTACTTCTAGGTTTGTCTGAGGCTTCAGTGGATGATTTCTTATATAATTCAAGTGCTTCCATCTCTCTGTTTCTCTACGTATGCGAGAGAGACCATGAGAGTTGGCTCTACCCAGACAGGGCAGTCCTCAGCAAGCAGAAAGAATTTAATGCCCATAGGAACAATACCCAACCTACTAGGGCATTGGTATTTAGTCAATGACTCCAGTCCTTGGGACAATTCTAGATACAGTCTACAGATCCTTTCAGAGGTATAACTTGTTCACTGGTGTATCTTTTATTGACTTTCTTCCAACTCCTGCTTCACTGTCTTCACCCCTTCCCTTGTGCTTGCTCAGATCACCTCCCAAAAAAACTACCACTACTCACTTCCTGCTTTTGAGGCTGGCTTCTGGAGGAACCTAAACTCTGACAATATAAAATAAGTACTGGTTTTGGTTGACCGAGGGATTTCCTGTTTGCCAAGTCTAATCACTTTGCTTTGACTGTCTCCTTTTTTGTTTTTCCTGTAGTGGTTGGCAGTGTTGATCTTTTCTCTATTCAAATTCTGGTTTCCCTGGACTTCCACAATGTCCTGTGCTCATGCCTCCTTTGTTCAGAGCAGATGATCACCATGTGTTCTACCTTTAAGGTCTCTTTATTCTTTTCTTTTTATTGTATTATTTTCTATTAGCATATAGTCCCTTTATAGTTTTTTGAGCCCCCACAACCACCTCACTGCTGTCCATGTCCATGAATTCTTTTTCCTTTTAGCTCAATCTATCCACCTGACCTCCCCCTCCTTCACTCATATGTGGAATCTAATGCACAAATTGAACTAACAGGCAAAATAGAGACAGACTCATAGATGGAGAGCAGGATGACAGCTAAGGGTGGGGGGTCCTCTTTATTCTAATCCAACATACATACTGACATTTGCTGGACCACTTACTCCCATAATTCTCTTTCCATAGCTCCAACACATCTTTCAGGATGGCCTCTCCACACTTCTCTCCAATACCTAAGTGCCAGGTAAAAATTTTTCCTCTTCTTTGAACATTACCTTCTCTTTCCTTCCCAAGAACATATGGCCCTGCTATTTCTTGTCACTGACAGCTTCCTTTTAACATATATTTATACCTACTTAAATCCTCCCTAGCCTGAATGACCTGCATCATCTATTGCTTCCTCTGTGGCACCTTTCTGTTCTCCAGCCAAAAGTGGCATCATGCTTGCCACTCTTTGCATCTGTTTATCATTTTTGATGCTTTAACAATTTAATATGTTTATTGATTTCAGAGATAAGAAGGGAGGAAGATAGAGAGAGAAACATTGATGTGAGATAGCAACATCAACTGATTGCTTCCCATATGTGCCTTGACCAGAGATTGAACCTGCAACCTAGGTATGTGCCCTGATCAGGGATTGATTGGAAGGCTGGTGTTCAATCCCTAACATTTTGGTGTATGGGATGACACTCCAACCAACTGAGCCACTTGTAAAATATATATATAATTTTGGTCTCAAATGAGTCCTTGGTAACTAATGTGTTGAGAATTCACTTTTTGTTTTGACAGTTTCTAAAGGGGATAGCCTTGCCCACAGAGTTTTATTATCTAAATTGCGAAATCACATGAGCAAATAATATTCCATTATATTAAAAAGTAGTTTGGGGTTATCAGCACGTTAAATTCTTTCTTTGATTTTTTCAGGGTGAAACTTGCTTTCATTTAGACATACATGGCAAATGCTTTCCAGAGCCTCTTTTTAGTTCATCTTCTGTTTCCACTTATAACAGACTGACTGCTAAGGATCACTCTGCTTCTTTCATGAACCAAAGTGTAGAGTGAAGCTGACAGATGATAGGAAACAAATTTCATGTCCAAGCAGCAACAAAACATTGGAGCTAAAAAAAAGTTACGTAAATGTTCCTGATCTTTAGCTTGGAGGATGGTTAGAAGCAGGAAGCCTTTTGGTCAATTTTTAGAGTGCACTTATGTCACTTCCTTCTGTCCGTTGGATTTCTGGGTTCTTTAAGGGTATGAGTATCATGTTCAGCGATATCTGGGAAAATGTATTATCCATCATCAAAATCAATTTTCTTTCAATCTGACCTTCCTTCTTAAATTTAGTAAGTTCTAGTTAAAACCTTTTTATTTCCTGACACTAAAGTTGGCCCTTGCTGTGAAATACTGTGGATTAGTTTCTGGTGCTCCTGGTTGAGTTAAATACCAGCTTTATTGGGCACTGGTTCTCTGGAGAATATTCTTTTCTGGTATTTTACTTCTGTTCTTCCTTCTGTAGGAGTAGCAGGGGTGGCTAGTTATGATCAATGAAAAGAATTTTTATTGTTTGAAAGGGATATGAGGGAAAGAAAATAATTAAAGTGGTCAGTCAAAGAACTCTGCCATTTTAGGTGAGCACATGTAAACCAAGAATGGGACTGGGTGAAAACACTCAGTTCTTAAAGTCCTAGGAAGTTTGGCTTAGCCCTTTTGCTCTGCTAGACACCAAACTCTGTGTAAGTGATTTGTTGAGGGACTGCTTGCAAAAGGAACCTGGAAGACAGTGAGGGAACAAAACAGACCACCCCAGGGCACAGGATATTAGGCTGTTGTATACCATCCTTAGTTACTAGCAATAGAAAAAGAAGTAGAACTTCCCTGAAAAGCAGAGAAAGGAGTATAACTTCCCAGGCATCCCCCTGGCAAGATAAGGCAGTCCCCAAGAGCAGAGAAAAAGTCTCCAGAAGAGGATGTTAGTGTGAGTCATTAGTAGCCCAATAGATAAAAGATAAGGGCATGAGTCCAGTAAAGGAGAACTAGGTAGAGAACCAACACCACTGTCACAGTAACCCATTGCTGAAGTCAGCTGGGTGGAGCGAAGTTATACAATTTGAACATACTGGTCCTGCTAGTGAAGCTCATCAGTAGTTAGAGATACAAGGATCTCTAACATTAAGAATAACTAAAAAGTTTGTTTGCCCCATAAGACAGTGTCCTACCAGGCAGTAAGTTCATATGGGGCACATCTCTGTACACATTGGGAGGACCCTAGGAAAGTAATTTCTACTACTCCTCTGCCAACAATAATGTGTAACTTCCTAATACAGAGAAGCTGTTGATCTTCCTATGAATGTGTGCTTAAACTACTAGTGCTTGAATTCTAAAACCTGGCCAAGGATTGGGTTCTAGTTCAGGTCATCGTCAACACAATTTAAGCCATCTGATTCCTGTTGTGTGCCTTGTCTCCCGTGAGAGCTGAAAGTCATGGTTAAGTATGGAGATGTTTGCCAGTCTGTCACAAAGACACCTTGACCTTTGTCAAGAGAGTGTTGTCCAATATCTGGGAAGAAGCCGTTTGGTCACAGGTCTGTCTTTGAGTAGTGGTCACTTATTTATCAGTTAAATCCACATGGATTACAGTTGAACTTTTAGAAATACCTCAGTTTCCTCTTGTGTACATGGAGTTGAAATTTGAGTTAAATGGGTAATAGTTGTAGAATGCTTAGGATGGTGCCTGACACATAGTTAAAGCCACTTGTGTTAATGAAATGAAATAAATATAAATAACTTGCCCAGGGTCAGAAAGTTAATTTGTTCATATTCTCAATGGTTTATTAAGGGTTTTATTGAATTAATATGAGAAATGAATATACATATTCAGCAATATATAATAATAATTTCAGCATAAACAATTAATGGAAATTAGCCAACACACAGATGTCAGGGTATTTTTACACTTAGGTCTATTGAGGATACCAAAAATTAAGAAACCTCTGGTTTCAGGTTCACACAGGAAAGGATCTTATTTCTCATTTCTACTCACTATGTGATCTTGGGCAACGGGTTTGATTTCTTTAAGATTCAATTTCTTCAAATGTAAAATAGAGATAGTAATAACAAACAACAACAACAATAATAACTACCTCATGGGGTTTCTTAAAGATTAAATATGACTATACATTTAGTATATAGAGTAAGTTCAATAAATTGTAGCTGTTGTTACTATTATCCTTATTTGTAGTGTTTTTTTTCAAAGAATTTCCTTTACCTATCACTGAGCACAAACATATTCTCTGCTATTCAGTGCTTGGGATAAAAACATAAGATAAAGACGAACTGCTCAGAACCTACTGACCATGTTCAGAGAAGCAGGGCTGCCTCACCTGCTTTTAAAGGGTTTTCCAAGAATCCCTTTTGAGCAACTTCTTCTTCATTTTTTTCCTCAAGATTTTATTCATTATTTTCAGAGAGAAGAGCAGGGAGGGAGCAAGAAAGGGAAAGAAACATCAATGTATGCCTTTCACCTGCCTCCACCTAAAGACCTGGCTGCCCTGACTGGGAATGGAACCAGCGACCTTTGGGTTCATAGGCCAGCACCGATCCACAGAGGCAACTTCTTAATCATTAGCCAGAACCATATTCATGGCCAACGTAACTGCAAAGGAGGTTGGGAAATGTAGTATTCTATCTGGGCACAATGCTACTCTTGAAAACAAAAAAGCAAGCTTCTGTAAATATAGAAGCTTTCCATTAATACAGAAGGTTAGAAAGTATATTGGGGAGGCAAGTAGCAACTTATAGTTACATGTTTATATTCATGTGTTTTTAATCTTATCTTTCATTAATGGTGGTGAGATTATATTTTATTTATGAACAAATAGAAACTTTTATTTTGTTTTTTAAATTTTACAATTACATTGCATTTAATATTATTTTGCATTAGTTTCAGGTGTATGGCATATTGGTTAGGCAATCATATACTTTACAAAATGCTCCCCATGATACTTCCAGCACCCAACTGGCACCATGCATAGTTATTACAATATTATTGACTATATATTTCCTATGCTATACTTTAAATCCACACAACTGTTTTGTAACTATCAATCTATATTTCTCAATCCCTTCGCCTCTTTTACCCAGTTCCCCAATCTCACTCCCCTCTGGCAAACATAGGTCTAACCTCTGTATCTATGAGTCTGTCTCTCTTTTGTTTGTTAATTTAAATTGTTCTTTAGATTGATTCCACGTATAAGTGAAATCATATGGTATTTTTCTTTCTCCAATTGACTTATTTCACTTAGTGTAATATGCATTCTCTAGGTCCATCCATGCTGTTGCAAATAGTAAACGTTCAGGGTTTTTTTATGACTGACTTAAAAATATTAAATTTCAGTTGATTTCAAGAAAAAAAAGTAATTAACAGTTGCTAGTAGTATGTAGAAATGACAAATTAGGTAGATGGACTTTGGGTGATTAGAGCTGAGTAAACAAATCCCACCAATATGAAACAACTACGGTGGGATTCTAAGAAATACAAGAATCAAAAAGATTTTTAACTATATGGTCTGATCTCTTTTGTATCTAAGAAAAGTGGCCAGAGAGATACATACATGAAAACAATCACTTCTGCATTAGACCATTGAGAACAGCAAAATGTTTGAGGGCTTAGACTCTTTGCAAATAACGGACCAAAGCAAATACCTCAATCAGCTGGATTTGGAGGCTACAGATCTGTTTGTGAGTGCATGCATTATGACTGAAGGCCAGCATCTGGCTAATGTCAGTGCTTGCCCAATAATTTCCACCTTCATTGGGTAGCTGTGGATGCTGTTAATCTCGATAAGCGGTAATGGAGAGGTTCTTCTCATTAGTTTGGCCTGGAGAGGCATCATCCAGTCACCTGAAGTGTCAATAAACACTGGCCTTTAATGGTGTTGGCTTAGTGATAACGATGCTGCACATTTCTGTTTGTCATTATGAAATTTAACACTAGCTGATTCCCTCTGGGTAGGGACTCATCACGTAAAGGAATAGAGCAATTGGTATCTCTTAGAATAAATCATTGGCCTTCCCCAGTCTATCTCTTTAGTTATAAATCTGTAAAAGGGAGCCAAGAATGTATTTGTTCATTTCACTGACATAAACCGTAAGGCATTTAAAACATGGTGGTCTTAATACTGTCTAAGAATTAAGAATAAAGTTCAGACTGATCATAACCAATTGAAGACAGTCTCAAGAAAACAGCAAACACCTAATTAAGGGAGTACAATGAAGATATTAAGTCAAAAGTGCAACTAGAGTATGCAGAAGGAAAGGAAATAATGAAGTGACCAACTGAGCACACGTTGAATTGAAATCGAATATATATTGCTTAATGGGAATGACATTATTCTAGATTGTTTCTGGAGGAAAACCAACTCTATCTCTAGCTTTTTTAACCAGATCCTGATTGGGGTTCTAGACTTCATTTAATCATTGCTTTTTAAAAACAAACAAACAAACAAAGAAAAAAAGAGGTATAATTTATATACCATGAAAATCAACCATTTAAAGTGTTTAGTTCAATGATTTTTAATAAATTTGTACAGTTGCACATCCATCACCCAATTCCATTTTTAGGACATTTCCATCCTCTAGAAAATCCCCTTTTGTGTGTCTATTTGCTGTCAGGCTTCACTCCAAACCTCTGTCCCAGGAAGCCACTGATCTATATTCTTTCTTATTGATTTGCATATTCTAAAAATTCCTTGTAACTGAAATCATACAATATGCAGTTTTTATGTCTGGCTTCTTTCACTTAACATAATGATCTGAGGCTTGTCCATGCTGAGTGTTTATCAAGAGTTTGTTCTTTCTACTGTTGAGTAATATTTCATGGTATGGATGTATCACATTTTGTTTATCTATTCACCAGTAAATTGACATTTGGATTGTTTTCACTTTTAGGTTATTATTAGGAATATTGCTATGAATATTCACTTACATGCCATTATGTGAATATGCTTTCATTTTTCTTGGATATATACCTACAAGTGGAATTACTGGATTATAAGGTAAGTATAATTTTAGTTTTAGAAGAAACTTCCAAATTGTTTTTCCAAAATGACTATATAGTTTTATATTTCCACCAGAAATATATGCAGTTTCTCTTCACCAGCACCACTTGTTTTTAACATTTTTTTTATTATAGCCATTCTTATGGGTGTGAAGTAGTATTTCTTTAAACCCTTATAATGTTGAATCCCTTTCATTAACTTATTAACCATTTGTATCTTTTTGGTGAAATATCTGTTCAAATGTTTTGCTCATTCTAAAATTAAGGTTGATATTCTTCTTACTGAGTTGTAAAAAAGTTTATGTATTCTAGATACAAGTCCTTTAGCAGATATATGACACACATATATTTTGTGTCAGTTTTTAACAAGTATTTTCATTTTCTTAGTGGTACCTTATGAATAACAAAATATTTCCATTTTGATGAAGTCCAAATTTTAAAATGAGCAAAACTTTGGAATAGACATTTCACCAAAAAAATACAAATGACAAACATTTTATCTGCTGGCCAGTATAACCATTTTCCCTTGCATCTTCCTTGGATTGTCCTTTCAAAGCACATAAAGAAAGGTTTTTAAAGCCTCTTAATTGACTTTATTCCCATCTTTGATTATTGAACAAGCTTGCCATTCTCATCAGAAGTTGTACCATGTTTTCCTTAGCTCAAGGTTTGGGGAAATTACAGCAATTAATGGGCAATCCTGATAAGCTCTGATAATATGTGTTTGTTTCTGAAAAGTGGAAGATTGACTGATCTCATCAGAACCTAGTTGGTAAAATGTAACCTATTTGAAATTAAATAAACAATTATCCTATGTACATTTATACATGTCGATTGTTTTGAAATTTCTGTTGAAAATGAGTACTGTCCGAATATCATAATATGGGATGAATTTTAGAAGTAACATTTAGTTGTATGTTTCTTCCACATACTTTATAAATCATCCTTAACAAAGACCTGACCGAGATCTACTGGGTGTCATATAGGTTGAAGGTGCTACCAACAGGTGAGAGAGGGCACAGGAAAACAATCAGATTTAGGAAAGGGAGGAAATCCAGGGAGGGCATGGTGAGATTATTTTGTGGTTGGTTTCTCAACCTCAGCTCTATTGTCCAGGTAGTTCTTGATTGTTGGGGGGTATCTTGTGCACATAGGATATTTAGCAGCATCCATGACCTCTGCTGACTATTTGCCAATAGTATTCTCTCCAACTCCAGTTGCCCCAGTTGTGACCTGTCTTTTTAATACACAAAAGCTCCAAACTTGAAAAATGGCTCCATTTCAAACATAAATAATAATTTCAATTTCTTCTAGTTATTGGAACTTTGCAGTTACCTACAAAGAACTTTACATATATTGTCTCAATCTCAAAAATGAAGAGAAAGGAGACCCAGAAAGGTGAAATTACTTGCCCAAATTTAGAAAAATCAATAAATAGAAGATAAAAGGCTTAAAACAGGCTCATCTGACTTTACAGTGCCACAGTCCTCCTTGGAAACGCACCACCTGCACTGAAAACAAAAATGCAGCCTTCTCAGCATATTAATCCTAGAAGTAGTTCCCCTGGGGAGGAAATTTTAGCTGGTTAGGAGAGTATGCTCTCTTTGAGTCAGTGCTACTAAATTCAGGCAAGGGAGGTTCAAAACGGGCAACCACAAGGTCATGATAAATGTGCTTATTTTTCTCAATTGCCCATTTACCCAAAAGCAGCAGCCATCTAAGGACATGAGGACCTGGCCCAGGATACGGTCCTGTGGAAAGGAAGAAGCTGCAGGATGTCCACATGAACACTACCCCTTTGGTCTGTGGCTCATAAATCTGTCTGTGTGGTGATCTACTGGCCTGTAGATCAGAGGTCTCTGGCCCATGACACTCTCTCCAGAGACCTGTCCAGACAGCCCTATGTTCTCTCTGGGCTGCCTTAGGGAGCTAACCACCAGGGCTTGGCCTGACCCCAGAGAACGCCAGAGGGCCTGCGTGAACATGTGCAGCTGCAGGAGCAGTGTAGCCCTCACCCAGTGAGTGACAAGAGTCTAATAGCCCTTGGACTTGATTGGTTGTTCAGTCCTGAAAGTCCTCCAGGTCCGAGTAAGCAGTAAAGCAGACAGGCCATTCTATAAGACATTCTTCGAAGCTGGAGGAAATCCCAAGCTACTGCTCTCTACTTCTTTCCTTTTATTAATTTCCCTGTGGTTTGTTTTCTTTCTGCGTGTCAAGTCTTTTTATCCCAATATAAGTTATCCATTTCAACCACAGTATAATATAAAATAATGAGGAATTACTTTGTTACCACAATGCGTGATAAATGAAGAAAGGACTCATTAATTGAATGGACCTTCACTTAACAGAATACAAAGCAAAAGAATGTTTGTGACTATGCTATTAAGTTAAATAAAGGGATCACCAGAATTTTATATTGGGACAAGCCCCAGTCTTTTTGTCTGACAACAAACCTATCAGATGGATCCTTGAGGAGTAAGATCATTGTCTGTTACATAAAAAACATGAGTGTGAGTTATAACTTAAATGCTGCTACATGTGCCAGAGACTATGGCAAGTGGTTTGCATAAGTTATCATATTTGATTCTTTCAATTACACTTGTAAGTTTGAAATTCTTTCCCTCAGCTTACACAGGGGGCTTAAAGAGTTTAAGGGCATTAATGGTCACTCAAGTACCATGGAATAGAGTTGAACTTTAAACCTAAGTTCCACAACTGTAGGCCAAGCAACTTCAACTTGTTTTGCAGTGTAAATGTGATCACTTACCTGAAAACATACACACACACACACTCACATGCATACACATACACTCAAAAATAATAAAAGAAAAAAAACCTTTATTATTATACTGTTCATAGAGATGCAATCATCATGCCTCAAGTGGACATGTGATTAGGCACTTTGGATAGCTATATAGTAAATTAACTTCATGAGGCTTTAGATAATTTCAGGGCAGTTGTAGCTATTACCACTAAATTGCTTTGCATTGAAAACAGAAAAGTTCAATTCTGTTAAAGATTGAACTATGGACTGATTATATATTATTAAAGTGTACACAGGTATTTCAGTTGTTTGTGACCGTATAAAAAAATCATCCCAAAATGCAGTGGCTTAAAATAACAGCAGTCAATCAAGTGCTCATGATTCTATAACTCAGGCTAGGTTCATCTGGGTGTCTTGACTGCTCCATGTGGTATCACTTGTGTGCTCAGAGTCAGCTGGAGGCTCTAGAAGACCTGGATGATCTAAGATAACTCATTCGCACCTCAGCTGGAAAGGCTAGAATGGCTGGGCCTAGCTGAGTTTCCTTTTACCCTCGTGGCCTCTCATCCTCAGGGTCCCCCTGCTCACATGGCCTCTCATACTTAAGGAATCTATCCCAGATTTTCTTGAAAAACAACCAAGGCATAAAGGGTATAAGCATGTAAACTGTAACACTGGTAACGGCATATGCCTGAAACTACATCCACCACATTCTCAATGTCATGTTCATATTTTCACAAGCAATACAGTTCAAAAAGTTGTGGGACACCAAATTCTTATTTCGGACAAGATGTACATCATTTGCGATGCAAGTGATACTAAATATTCCAGCAAAGCCAGAGACCCATCTTCATTGACTATGTCATACCATGAAAATGGGTTTCTGTAGAGCATAATGACTGCACCTCTATCCACCTGCCCTATAACGATCCCATATCCATATGCACCATATGCAAGGGCATGATTGCATCTCTTCCTATAATGTAATCACAACAGGTTTATCAGTAATGCAATGATAACAACCTCCACCTGAAATGCAACTGATTATCATTATGGGCAATATAACCATCGAATCTCTACTATAAATGTAATTAACACATTGTCTCTTGCACACTAAAGATTGCATTTCTAGAAATGCAATAACAGTTCTATCTGTGGGGCAGTGATCCCATCTATTTGTGCAAGTTAATTATCCCTTTTCCACTTGCCCAGCCAGAATGATAGGTATTCCTGCAGGGCAGTGATTGCATCTTTGCCCTCAGGGTAATGATGACACGTGCAATGAGAGATAACAAAACCGTCTTCAGGGCAATGACCAAGACTACTTAGCACAGGGTAATAATAACACATCCACTTTAACTTAAAGATAAGGGGCCTCTGAGTGTCAATGCTTTCATGCCACCTTCCCCAGCTGTGAGAATGGGTGACTGATACAGATCCAAAAAGGGTTCAAATCTACCTGATGTACAATGGTGGACCTTGTGGGGAGCAGAAATCCTACTGAGAGGTAATGTAATGACAGGAACAATAGTGCTGGAGATAGAGATCTGAGTTTAAATAGATGTCACACCGTAGATAGCTGATGTGGCTTCTCTGAACTTCAGTTGCAAAACTGAGGCTGATAATAGCTTTTTTCTTTGCAAAACTATTGGCATGAACATAACATTTCTCAACATATTTCCTGACTCTTAAAAAAATGTTTGTTAACTTCCAGTTGATCTCCGGACAACATTCTTGTCCTGATTCCCAGAGGATCTAACTCTTATTATGACCTGGCCCCACTCAAACCTCCACGAATATTTGTACATTTTTATTCTTAAGCTTTTCCTCTTACACTCTCTTCTAATTTGTTTTTTGCTTGCTTTTGACTGTAAATATGCCTCTATGCCTCTTTTACCTTAGAACCTTGTCTTATAACTTGAATTCAATATTTCCCATTAGAAACTTTTTTTTTTTAATTTTAAAAATTGTTCTGCTTAGTTTCTTATTTGGTCAATGGTACCATCATTGACCTAGATATTTAGGGTATAAAGCTGGATATCAGTTCATTTATCATCGTGACTTAGTATTTCTAATCAGTCACCATTTGCTTGACCCACTTGACAATATTCACAATCATGCTGGTCTTTGGTCTTTCCCCATTGCTACTCTCTTAGTCCAGGTCTTCAATATTGTTCCCACAAATGTCTATTGAACTTGTCTTGAGCTGTGGAAATATTTTCTAAGAAATAAAAAGAGATTAGTGAGTTTGAGTATATGAAAGCACTAAAAATGTCATTAAATTATAAATTTTTGAAAAATGGGACACCTGTAACAAAACAACAATGAATCAATTCAAAATAATAAAATTTAAAAAGCAGTGAGGAAAGTTAAGTGGACCAAGAATATTTACTAGGTATTTTTTAGGAAAAGTATTAACATTCTGGGTAACCAAAGAATTTTAGCCAATTACTTATAAAATTATGAATGCTTCAATTAAAAAAGAATAGGAAAATGCACCAACAGGCTATTGGTTGAAGAAGAAATTCCAACAACTAATAAATATAAAACATTTTTAATCCTCTATTAACTGAAATAAGTTCATATTTAAATAGTATGATCAGTTCACCAGTAATATTTTCAGTAAAAAATAATAAAAAATTATAGTTATACAATAACTTTTTACAAGTAATTTGTTTCCTTCTCTCTAGAAAAATACATATATTTACATTTGGGCATAAAGGCAACTCAATAGAGCTAGATAGGTAGGAGCTTCAGAAATCTTAAAGAAAAGTAAATTATTAACAATTATCGACTATGGTATCCAAAGAAAAGTTCAAGAACAAGAAACTATTATACTCAAATATGAAGAAAGTTACAAGCCTCAAATTATGGGAAAAGGAGTATTATTAAAGAGGTATAAGTCTTAAAGAAATAGACACCTGAGGACAGTTTAGAAGGCAAACTAATAAATCAAGTGATGATTAATAGAATTTTTAAAAATAGTGAAATTCATATTGGGTGCAGAAAAGGGTATAATTTATGCTGTATGGAATGAATCAACAATATGGTGGATATTTAGAGAAAACATTTGCAAATAAAAAACTAAAGGCACAGTGAGATTAAAATGTCAAGAGAGGAAATTATAGAATAGACAAAGAATTAAGAAGCAGAATAGAAATAATAGGTCCTTTTTAGAAAAGAGTGGAAATGATCAGGAAAAATGAAAAAGAAATAACAATCATATCTGTATTACAAGAAAATTCTATAATCTGAGGGAGAAACTACATTTGAAAATTGAAGAGGTTCACTGAGAATCAGGTAAAAATCTAAAATGAAAGTAACAGGTACATTACTAGCCCATTTTTAACCACAAGGCTTTTTAAATATTAAAATCATTTGGGTAGAATTAATTCAAATCTATAAGCAAATTTTAAACAGTGTAAATATTTTAATACCTAATAAGGAACAAAAATCAACCAAATTTGACACTTTATATCTAAAACATGAGATGCTAAAAGAAAAAGCAGCCATCACTATACAGAGTTTTAACGGGATAGTCTGTGTGTACTTGTGTGTGCATACATGTGTGTGTGTTTTGTTTCATTTTGTTTTATAAGTATGCAGCCAATCAAGTTGTTACACTCAAGGAAAAACATATCTTTGTGAAGAACTAAAATAAAAAAAATATGTTGCTAATGGTTGTTTCTTGGGAAGAGGGGACAACAAAAAAATCTTGAAAATTGCTTCTATTGGTTGACATGAGACAAAACTTCATGTGTCATGTGACATTAAAAACAAACAGGATGTAATACAACAACAATAAAATTAAAAACAAACAAACAAACAAACAAACACTCCATAAAATGCCAAAATAATATCCATATCTACCTGGTGTCTGGTTAAGATAATGAATGCAACTTTAAGCATTTTGGAAAGATGATATATAATGTGAAATTAAGTTGTAATAACACAAATCTGGTTCTAAACCTTCAATTTTCAAAACCGAGAAGTATGTGCATGTGTGTGTGTGTGTGTGTGTGTGTAAAAGAAAAAATAAAATGAGCTAATAACTAATCTCCACAAAGTAGTGATAGATACTGTTTCTTCTCAAATGACAATTCAGGTGACAGGGGTTTAATATTCATATTGAAATATTTAAGATAGTTTAAATGCTATGAAAAGCAGAATGCATGCTGAAAAAGGGTATAGTTTTTAAAGAAAATACTAGAAAAATAAGCAAAAGCAGAAGTGTGAGACGTGTGTGGGGTGTGTGCATGTGTGTGTGTGTTATATAACAAAGAATTTATTTTAACAAGGCAAAAACTCAAGTAGAATATATTGTTGTCCCCATGAAAATTCACCAGATTAAAATAACAAAAAACACTCAATATTAGAAAAAAGGAGACAAAACACCCTCATTGTTTGAGAACAACAATATTGCCTACATGGAAGACTACCACGTTGTGATGTCTCTCAGGCACAACTCAGCAACAAATGCTAAAACCAACATGCATGGCTTTCAGGAGGAACAGGGGGTCTGCATCTTCTCAGAGTATCTTCCCTCAGGTTTGTTCATGCCGGAGGTGGTTTTAACATTTGATGCCCTTCCTTCCAAGAAGTGGATCTTCATTTCTCTCTCCCAGAGTGTGGCTGGACTTAATTACTTGCTTCTAAGGAATAGAGTAGAGAAAAAAATAAATAAATATACAGTGGAGAAACTAACATATTAACCAAGTAATCCAAATTAACAGCACCTGTAATAAAACTTATTAAAATCACATGCCTCTGATAAAATGTGATGAGAAGTATATCACCTCTGTGATATTCTTTCTGCATTTCAATAACCTCAGTTTATTTATTAAAAAAGAAACACCAGTTCTGGCTGGTAGTACAGTGGATAAGGCACCGGACAGTGAACCCAAAGGTCGCTGGTTCGATTCCCAGTCAGGGCACATAATCAGGTTGCAAGCCAGGTCTCCAGCCAGGTCCATAGCTGGAGGCAGGTGAAAGGAAACCATACATTGATGTCTCTCTCCCTCTCTGCCTCTCTCCCATCCTCTCTCTCTGGAAATAATAAATAAAATCTTAAAAAAAAAAAGAAAGAAAGAAAGAAAGAAAGAAAGAAAGAAAGAAAGAAAGAAAGAAAGAAAAAGGCACACCAACCAAACCCAAATAGAGGGACCTTCTGCAAAATACCGAGCCAGTGTTACAGAGTGAGAGGAAGCCAAAATCCCCTTTCTGCCGCCATTTGGGGATGGGGGTGGGCTGAGGCCAGGAGGACTAGTCTTTGTTCTTTCCAAACTAAGGAAATAGGAGAGGCCTTACCCAGAGGGTAGTGTCTGAGAAGTCTTACAGGGCTATGCAAAATTCCGTCAGTGATCAGAGCTGTTTACTGTACCCATTATATCAAGGGTGACTTAAAATAGGGGGCAGCCATCAGTCTTCCTCTGCTCCCTCTGCTCCCCTGGACTGACAGGCAGACAGGGACTTGTTTGCTCCCCTGGATGGACCCAAAGACAGACACGCAGCCTGAGAACCCACCGGATTTGAGAAGCGGAGAGCGGAGGGGTGAAGGGAGACACGCAGCTGGCACAGAGATAGCGAATTACCTGTGGTATGAGTGGGGGAATGTGCGCAAGACCCTCCCCTAATTGGGTACAGCAGCCGCGGGGAACTTTGAATTTATAACTGGAATGCTAAGCCGTGAGCTGTTGTGTTTCTGAAAGATGGTATCTTTTGCCTGTCTGTTTTAAAGCTAGCCTAATCGTGCAGGACTGTGTATTGTGGGTGTTTTTCAAGGGAGTGGGATTTAACGGCATAATTGCACCTTTCATATAAACCTGTATACCCTTCAAATAAACAAAATACCTTTCCTTTTCACCAAACTCTGTTAATAAGAGTCATCTCTGGTGGTGGGCAAATCAAGTCCTTTAAAACTGAGGACTGTGCCCCCACAAAGGGTCCTGTTACCCAAGTACTCCTTAGAGCATCAAGGTCATGAAAGACCAGAAAAGACAATAATATTCATAGATTGAAGATGACCGAGAAGACACGAGGACTACATGCGACATGATTTCCTGAATTGGATGCAGGAACAGAACAAAGGGAAGAATGGAAGTCCAAAGATATATGAATATTAATTTCTTCGTTTGGGTAAATATACCATGGTTATATATGATATTAATATTAGAGGGAGTTAGGTGAAGGTTAGATGGGCGCATTGTACTAGCTTTGTAACTCTTCTGTAAATCTAAAGCTATGGGGGAATATATTTGAAACGTACATGTGTCTATGCACGCATGCTTGAGCTTCTCAGACCGCCTACCTTCCCACCCAATTCCAGGAAGAAGGTAACCCGGGGTTAAGAAAACAGAGTTCTTAGTAATCAACGCAGGACCTTTCTGAAGAGTCAGGAAGCATCCGGAAAAGAGTAAGTTGTGCGGCCTGCCACTTGATAACTTTTCTGGTTGAGCTCTTTGTTATGTGGATAAATGTATATCTTTTCCTTGCCTTTTATTGAGGCGTTTTCTAGTGTCCAACTGTCGCTCAGGGCATCAAACTAATTTTTTCCTCAGCCATGGTTGCGAGCTGCATGCATAATAAGCCCTGTTATTACTCTTATTATGAAATGGGCTGTTGGAAATGTGGATGGGGACGCGGGGTGGGGGCTCAATCCGAAGGCAAGGGCCCTTCCTAACACAGCCTGCCCTCCCTCATCCTCTGGGACTGCTGAGCCCAGGAAGTAAGTACGTGTAGAAAGAGGTACGAATAAATGAATAAATGATTCGGCTCCTTGATGTGGAGAAACATCAGACGTTTCCATTAGCTTCAAAACACCGACTGTTGTGATTTACAAAATAAAGCCATTTTTTTTTGCCGTCCACTTGAAAGAACTGCATATATTGGGAACCCCCACCATTTCAGGTACTGTCCTGAGTGTTTATAAATGTTATTCCACTTCATCTTCCCAACAAGGCTATCAAAGAGGATGGAGTCATCTGCTATTTATAGAGAGGAAACTGAGGCTGAGAGGTGCTAAATGGCCTGCCTATAGCTTCCCACATGCAGTGTTAGCAAGCGGTGGAGCACAGCTTCCAACCCAGGTGTAGCCTGAATTGGATCCTGTCGGTGACACCTGCCTGGCTTCCTGGCACCGCCCCAGGGCTCCCAGGATAGACTGTGGGACCTTCAAAGTACCAGAAGCAGGAAGCTTGTTCCCTCGGCAGTCAAAAGCAGCAAAGTTCCCTACTTTTAATAACCTGAGATGACAGGGGTCCCCTATTCCCCCTTTCCCCCCACCTCCAGCCAGGGGACCAATGGTGGTAGGCAGCCTATTAGGTACTAAGCTTCTAGAGTTGCCCAGGGGAGTTGTGCCTCCTGTCCCCACCCTGCCCCAGGCACGGCTTCCGGTCTCCACCTGAGGTTCACCTCCCCCCGCCCCGCCCCCCACATTGTCTTCCACGAAACCGATCCCTGAAGCCAAAAATGTTGGGGACCACTGACCTGAGACCTGGTAAAAACAAAAATTCGGTACACTAGATCTAGGTTGGGTCCCAAGAGCCGTCGTTTTTAACAGCTACCAGGTGATGTTGACACCGTTGGTCCTCGGATCACACTTGGAGTAGCGAGTAGGAAGGACAAAAGTGGAATCTCATTATTCTGAAATCACATCTTAGACTTAAAATGGAAATGTGAAAACCGCTGGCACGCTGCACTCTGCCCTTGTCGGTTATCTGTATCACAGATATTTTTCTTTCAGGGTTTAGTGCCTTTTAATTGAATTTTTTGAAAAAAGTCTTTAATTTTGATGAAGTCCAGCTTATCACTTTATTTTCATTTTTGGTTAGTGTATATCACTTCTTCTCTAAGAGGTTTTTGCCAGATTTAAGTGTTTAAAGATTTTCTTTATATTTTCTTCTAGAATGTTTGTTTCTTCAGGTTTTGCATAGATCTGCAATCCATTTGGAACAACTTCTTATGTATACAGTAAGAGAAGGTTTAAGGTTTATTCCCTGTGGATTTTCTGTCAGTGCCATTTCTTTCCTTTTTTTATTTTTTAAAGATTTTTATTCAGTATTTTCAGAGAGAAGGGCAGGGAGGGAGGAAGAAAGGGAGAGAAGCATCGATGTATGGTTGTCCTTCACCTGCCTCCAGCTGGGGACCTAGTGGGAGAGCTGGCTTGCAACCTGGTTTATGCCCTGACTGGGGAATCAAACCAGCGACCTTTGGTTTTGCAGGCCGGGGCCAATCCACTGAACCACACCAGGTAGGGCCAGTGCCATTTCTTGACTTTCATTTTCCCATTGAATCACCTTGGTACCTTCACCAAAAGTCAACTGATCACACATGGGTAGATGTGTTTCTGGGGTCTCTATTGCTCTATTGATTTATACTTTTGGTCTATATTTACACCAGTATCATACTCTATTTATAACTCTATTTATAACTTTATTGAAAATCTTGAAATCAAATATTGTATGAAGTAACCCTCTATTATTTTTTGTTCTTTTACAAAATTGCTTTAGCCATTCTTTGAATTTCCATATAAATTTTAAAACAAACTTGCAAATTTTTATTCAAAAAGCCATGGTGATTGCCTCCAGTTTTCTCATGCGTGCAAAACATAAATGGTACCTTGAGAGTCACCACTTACTGAAGGCAAGCCTGCAAGCCTAGGCTGTCTTAACACTGTATTCTCAGTACTGAAACAATAAACATTTGGTAACTAAATTAGTGAGTGTATCGAAAGAATAAATGAAGACTTTTTTACTTTAGTAAAAGCAGATCGACATTATCAAAAACAAATAAATAAGAAACAGTAAATTAATAAATCAAGACCTGTATTCAAAGTACCGAGGGAAAAGATCAAGAAATAGAAACATATACAGGCTTGCAAAGAAAAAAAAAATGGATTACAGGCCAAGTCACAAGAGAGCCTCAGCTATTCAGACTTTAAGATTCTGTTTACTGTGAAATATAACCTATATGGAACACCATTGTTTCAATTATTTGTAAGTGAAAATATCAGTGGCTGCTGATGTTGGCAAGAGTCTGCTGTCACAAGTATTTGCATTTAAGATTATACATACTCATAGTAGGTGATAAGTACATGAATTTTCCTTCCTTCTGTTGTAAACAATCTTCAGTGTATTGCTACCAGGACATACATGACTATTTTTCTATTATGACCATGAACATGGTAGACTTTCAATGAAAAGACATGTATTTATAACATCCTTAACTCCCCCTTAGTATCACAGAGACACTGTGAATTATTTGTATTTCCCAGGATGATCCCCTTTTCCCCTTCTCTGTACTCTTAGATGTACTCATTGCCCAACTTTCTCCCTTTCATCAACCAGATTATGGGATGGCTAATGTCTTGTCATTATGCAAATGATCTGAAAATGAAGAATCCCACCCAGTTCTACTTTTGTCCTCTCCACGCATAAAAGAATCAGAGGAACATTCCTCTTTGGATTCTGACCTTGAATGCACAACCCACAGCTTTTGTCATCTCCCAAAGCCTTTCTTGCTGTGAACAGCCCCATCAGAGTCCCCCAGACAGCTGTTAGAGATCGGAATCAATTTACTTTGGGGTGAGGACTTGAGGGACACAGATGGGTGAATTACAGGTGTTCAGCTTAGTGGCAGACCCTACTTGGCAGAGTTTAATATGGGCTCCAACCTGTTTCAGCTGCAGGGCAGCAAAGCTTGTCACTCTTTGCCCTGGAGAGGCTGGTGGGTTTTGGCTAGGTGCCATATACAATCCCAGTTACAAGGTCAATTGCACGTTTTTGGATTTTGGAAGCTGTCACAACTTGAGTTAGTCACTAACTCTACCGTTACCCTGAGTTAGGTTTCTCCCTTTAGATTTTAACTGAGACTCTAGGATGACTGTTTGCCCCACTCAGCTGTTCTATTCAAAATCAAATTCTGCAGTTCCTGCTCCATGTGTATCACCAATTCTCACTTGCCTTGTTGTTTTTTTAGTTTTCTATTTATTTACCGTTTCTCATCTTTACATTTGCATAATGCCCTCCAGTTCCTTCTAACTACTAGTTTTGAGCCTTAACAGCACTCTGTTGGTGCATAATTATAAATTGATAAAAGCTTTGAAGATGAGGAACCTAGTTTTACAAGAATTTTTGACAAGCAAGGTTAATTTAGGGAGGGAGAGAGGTTCGGGTTCCAAGACGGGGAGTGTTCTTCCAAACCGAAATCTACCAAGATGTGGAGAATGGCAAGGGTTAAATAAAATGCCTAAGCATCTTAGTCGTCCTAGACCTGAGTGGATCTCCCCTGCATGTAGAGATTGGGTTCCAGGCAAAGTATTAGGAAAACCAGCACTGCCTTGGGAATGGAGAATGAGGATCTGGGCCCTGGGATATGATTCATTGCACTAGGTTCATGAGCATTTATGGTTTGAAGTCATGCCAGGTGTGCCCTCTCCAGACCATATCATGACCTCTGCAAAATCCTATCTATCATTTGAAAGGCCTTACTTTCCGTAACTCCTTCTGATATGCTGCCAAAAACTCAAACAGCTATTCCGATTACACTTTAATTGGTACTTTATATTCAACACATAAGAAAACTCACCATAAACAAAAGCTGTTCTTTCCTGAACTCTGTGAAGTTAAAATATCTGGATCGTGTGTTAACTATATATTTATGAAGTCCAGCATGTGGGTGAAGTCAGCCAAGGACCATTTCTTCTACTTAGGGCCTTATACACTGCAGAATGCTTTATATGTGATAACTTTTGTAAGAGTTTTGAAATCCTCACTCCTACAAAGTTCTTACGATGGTAAAGAATAGAAGGAATAATAAATAGTCAATTCAGCTGATTTTGTTTTTATTCTTTGAGAAATCAATACTAATGCAGTTGGCATTTATACAATCAACCTTCTTCCAAGAATCTCAAAACACACATAAACTCTGCTGGTTGGTTATTTAAAAGTAATCACTTGCCCTGAAACCATTAACCAGGTCACATATGGAACTGGTTGTAAGAGTAAAATACTAAGACTTAAAATTTCTACCAGTGGTTTATGCCAATTCCTTAACCCCTCCCATTCACCTGCACCCACACACGTGGGTGAGGGCCATTAGGGAGCTGAAATGAAAAGAGGAATCTAAGATGTGTGTATTTAATTAACCAAATTACTAAACATCTCTGTGCCAGATTGTGTGCTATACACAGAAACACAGTCATAAATAAGTGAGCTTTGCTGTCTAGAAATTCAGACTCAAGTGAATAACAATTATAACAATTAACACAGAGGAAGTATAGAGAGACAGATTCTGTCCTTTAAGCCCTTTATTTGCATTAACTTGGTCTTTAGAGCTACTCTGTGAAACAATGTCTAATATTATATCTAACAGACATCCTCCATCCAGGTATTAAAACACTTAGATTGATCCTAAATTGCTTCAAATAATCTTTAATGATACACATATTTTTCAGACAGATTTCATGTTCCCATTGTAGCCCTTATTGAATGATCTCATTTTCTACTCTCTCTCCCAGAAGGCAATTGCTCCTCTACAGTTGATGTTGGTCTTTCCTATCTGTGTTTTTTTATGAATATGCTGTGTATATCTACATATATATTAAACAGTATATTGCATTGTTTTGTGTGTTTTCAAAAATTTTTGTTCCAATGGTATAATTCTCTTGTACCTTGATTTATTCACATGATATCACATTTTTGAAATTTATGAATGTTGAGTCATACATAAATACTGTGTTGTTTATAACAGGTACATAGTATGCTATGGTATTTATACATACAATTTATTAATCCATTCTATTACTGGGAATTGATATTATTTTCAATTATTTCCTATTACTTTAATGCTTCAGTGAAGACATCTTTGTGTGGATTTTCTAGGACACATAGCTACAAAGATGGTTGTACTAATTCAACCTCCTACTGCCCATGTATGAATATTCCAGGTCCCCTATAACTACAGTGGTATTTGGTGATGTTAGAAATTTAATTTATGAGAGTTTGCTGGATGTAAAAATATCTTACTGTTGATTTAGGATATTTGCAGTTATGGCTTTACAAGATATTGACATAGGTATATATGTATGTGTATATAGTTTTCTCATGCATTATACTATTTGTTAGAGAACATTTATCTGAAGTTATAAATTTCCCTTTTATTCTCTGAGATAATTTTAGAAAACAAAGACTTTTGTTTTTGAAAGTTTTGCCAGCTACTTATAATGATTTTGGTACTTGACACTTTTCTTTAAGTCAATATTAGTGTTTATTTAAGTATTACAAAATTTTCTCACATATTGTCAATTTATTGTATGTCTGTGGTTTCAAATATAATTGCAGTATTTCTTACTTGTACAAATTCCTAATGTTTCTTTCTTGTGCTCTCTATTTTTCATTTGGATAGTCTTCAGGGAATTGTCTGTATTACTAGTAATTTCAAAGAATGAGTTTCTGATTTTGGTAATATTCTTCATTGTCTTATATTTCCCATTTCCTTATTTTCTAATCTTCTATTACTAGTAGCTTCTATGCATTTGGGGTAAGGATTAGTCTTCTTTTAAAATCCTTGAGTTCAATGTTCAGGTCATTAATTCATCATTTTTCTTACATTCAAAAGTATTCATTAAGGTTATGAATTTTCCTCTGAGTACCAATTTATCTTCACCCCAGAAATTTTGGTGTTGTGCTTTTGTTATTATATTAGTTATTTAAAGAGGAAAACTCCCAAATCATATCTGATAAGACCTTTTCCTTAGCTATTCATTATAGTCTTTGCACAAACCTTATTATTTCATATTCATTTCATAGACATGTGACAGCATTTATAAATTATGTTGGGTATAGAACTTTTGGAATTTGGGTCATTTTCCATGTTACCAAATAAAATAAAAAAGCTTCTAGGAAATCAAATGCTGTGCAATAAAGAAGAATACCATGTATAATTATAAAAACCTCTCCCAGGCTACCAAGTGACTATAACAAAATAGAGAAACTCCACTAAAATATGTTAGCCAATAGGAAATGTATCATGAGAAAATAGAGGTGAAATGTTCCTATGATGTTTAAAATTGGAAAGAATTTTATAGATCACTTAAAACTCTACTTCATTGTCCATAGGCAGATTGAGTCTTAAAGAGTTGGACTTTCTCAAGTTTACAGAATAACAGTGTAACAGTCACTTTGTTATGATTATTAATTTTGTACCTATTTCCTTCTGTCTTTTCTAAGAAATGTGGCATGACAGGGTTGGGTATCTACAGAAAATTCTTTAATGTTACTCTATGGTGTTTTCTTTATGTACAGTCATGGACATTGAGTCTACTTTCTGGAAAAACATAAATACTGAGGTACTTTCTGCTTATCACTACAATGACTTCTTTTACCATTTCCAAATGTTGGGACTCTTTTGCATGAGTTTCATTTATTCTACTCATTGTTCTTTCTCATTTACAAGGTTGAACTTTAACTGTCATCTCAAGGACTGTTCTGATGATAGTATCTAAAATAAGTCCTATGCCCATTGTCCATTTTCCTCTCTCTCAATCTTATAAAATTTTACTTCCTCATAACACCACCATGTGGACTTATTTTACTAATTAACTAATTTATATTTTTAAAAAGATTTTATTTATTATTTTTAGAGAGCAGGAAAGGGAAAGAGGCAGAGAAGAAGAGAAACATTAATGTATGGTTACCTTTCACCTGCCTCCAGCTATGGATCTGACTGGAGACCTGGCTTGCAACCTGGTCATATCCTCTGGTGGGAATCAAACCAACAATCTTTGGGTTTGCAGGCTGGCACCTTGTACACTATGCCACAAGCCAGGGTAACTAATTTAAATTTTTATCTGTCCCATTATCATACATATGTTATAGCTAGTTCATCATTATACTTCTAGGATATATCACAGTTCTGGTCATAATAGGTGCTCATAATGTTGGAGACTTGGATAAATCAATAAATAAGTAAGTGACTACAAAAATCTATAATAGACCTTTAATGAGTAAAGATGATCTCAGTGGAATATTTGGAAAACACAATGTGTTGTATTTATGTAATATCCCTAAACTACATTGGAGAAACATAGGTGAGAGTACTGAGATTGATTACCCTGCCCTTGAAATAAAGACTTTTAAAAATAATGAGTACTTTTATCCCTAGTAATGATACAGTAAGTTATTTGGACATTTTTCCCCCCAGGGAAAAGTAAAAGAACTGAATGGATTGCAAATATCATATTTTAAAAGTATCAAAGAGCTGCCCTGGCCAGGTAGTTCAGTTGGTTGGAGCATCATGTGGGTGCATACAAGAGACAACCAATCGATGTTTCTTTCACATCTATTTATCTCTCCTTTCCTATCTCTCTGAAATCAATAAGCATACACTCAGGTGAGGATTTTAAAAGCTATCTGGTAGTAACTATCTGGTAGAGATCTTTTAGAGTTTTGAAAGTTAGTCCAGTAGTAGAGGCTGCTTTTTCTCTTGTTTTATGCAGACCCAGAAAGCTAGTTGACAGACTGGGCAATCAGTTGAATGCAGATTCTATCAAGAGTCCAGATTGGTGAGCCTCTGTCACCATGGGCTGAAACTCTGAAAATTATATAGCCTGGGAGTAAGGGTGACAGCTTTGGATTATTTTATTCTCTTGGAAATCTCAAGTATTAAACTGCATTAAAATGGCCAAGAACAGTATGCTGGGGATCCTGACTAAGCAAATGAAAATCTTCACTCCATGAACAAAATTTTAATCAAATCTTAACTGATTATTAAATAATTTTTCAAAAACAATACCTAGCACACAATCAGAGATAGCCAGACATATGATGGCACAGGAGGGTATACCATAAGAGGAAAAAAATAGCAAAATAATAAAGTATAGGAACAGATTCAGTGTAGTCTAAATAATAGCATTACCAGAGACTATGCAAGTACTCTGTTCACTAAGTTCAATAAAATAAAAGTCAAGCTTTAAAATATTAGCAGAAAACCAAAAGTCATAAAAAGAGAATGAAATGTGCATTCTGGAACAAAAGGAGAAAATAACTGAATAAATAAGGTTAACAATGGGTTAGGAAGCGTTGAATGGAGAATCATTAAATAAGAAGACAGGTGATTGAGCACTGACCTGTGAACTCAAGAATCACTGGTTCAATTCCCAGTCAGGGCACATACTCTGGTTGCAAGCCAGGTCTCCAGCCAGGTCCCCAGCGGGAGGCATGCAAGAAGCAGTCATACATTGATGTTTCTCTCTCTTTTTTCCTGCTTCCCTTCCCTCCCCTCAAAAAAAAAAAGACAGGTGGCCTTTGCAAAGACAGAAGTCTTTGCAAAATGAGGCATGAATAGAAAACAAAACGTAGAAATTTAGAATAGATAATAAATATAGATCTGTGATACACAGCAGAAAGTTCTGCAATGATAATACCAATTGATATCTGTGCTGTCTAGTATTGTAACCCAATGCCTCTGAGTATTTAAAGTGTGGCTATTGAGGTTGAAGAATTAATTGTCAATTTAGGTTCATTTTATTTAAATTTAAATTTATATAGCCACATATCCTAGAGACTAATGTTTTGAATAATGACAATATAGAGGATACATATAGAAAGTCTAACACGTGTGTAAGAGGAGTACTAGAAGCAAAAGAGAGTGAATGAAACTGCGATACTATTTGAAGAGGTAATGGTTTAAAAGATTTCAAAAGAGATAATGGCTTAAAGGTTTTCAGAACTGATGAAAGACATAATCCAAAATTTCAAGAAATACATAGACTCTCAATTAGAAATTAAAAAAAAAAAAAATCTTCTAAGCATGCCATAGTTATTTTGAAGAAGAGAAAAAGAATTAAATGAAGCTGAGAGAAACAAAAGAGAAATTACCTCCAAATGAGTAGCATTTAGATGGAGAGTTGACTTTTCAACAGCTACAATAAAAGCCAGAAAAAAGTAAGATGATATATGTTGAATGTGCTGAAAGAAAGTAACGCTCATCCTAGAACTCTATACTCAGATAAAATAGTTTTCAAGAATGTAAGTAAACAAAGACATCTTAAGACCCAGAAAAACAGAGACAATTCAGCATTAGCAGATGATGCCAATGGAAATTATAAAATGATCCAAATAGAAAGTGAGAGATACAAAAGGAAACAAGAATAAGGAAAACAATGTGTGTAAGTTATAAGGAACTTATATAAAACTTATATAAAACACAAACAATAATTTATCTTGCAGTCTCTCTCTCTTTTTATTTTTCCATATCTTTTTGTTTCTCTCAACAATTTAACGTTGCAGTTTACATTCTGTGTTGAAGTTGTTTACCACTACCACAGGGATTTCTGTTGTACTTCTTTTAGTCAGAGACATTTATTCAAGTGTCTAATAAGGCCACGCTACATTAATACTTGTTAGAAAGACAAATTGATAAATGAATAAAGTTTTTCGCTGATAATGGGGCCTGATAAAGCAATGAACTTCAGAGAGAAGTGGAGACCCTGAGTAACTGAGTCTCAAAATCATCACTTATGGCACTCCAGCCTTTCCAAATAATAACATCAACTTAATATTTCTGATTTATGATTCTTACAATATAGTCCTCTATAATAAGTTCCTGAGAGCCCATGCTAGCTTTTGGGTTTGATCAAGTTACCTAAACTCTCTAATCTTCATTGTATTTATCTTTGACCCCTTTTGCATCATGGTTAGTGTGCAGAAAACCACATTTGGATTCTTTTCATCGACTTCCCTGAAATGTTATGAACTCCCTTGGCAATGGACTCTAAAATAGTTTCCTTGACTTTTATTTATTTATTTTTATTGTTATTTCCTTTCCAGCTGTTTGGGTACTTCCTCAGGAATACATTTAAGCCTGCAATTTACATCCTGTTTCTCTGTCTCTCCCTTTTGTACTTCATGTTCATATCTTAAGTTCAAATTGTGTTGATTCGGTTCTTTACAGGCCAGAACGCAGGCTTCATTGTCATATTCTTATATCCAATGAAATGCTTTAATAATATTGTTCCATTTCCTCATCCCTCAATGCAAGGAAATTGATGAAGATCTGGTGGTTGTCAACAAATGGGGGATATAATCCCCATTTTTAGAAAAACTTTTGACTATTGCAGTAGATTAGTTTGTTGTTCGGTTTCCCCACCCTCTTTCATGGGAGGGGTATACTTCCCTGCCCCAGGGTCAAGTTAACAGCACATCTAGACGGATTTCCAATATCTAATCAGCATTCATATAATTGAGAACTGCTGCACAGAGGTGGCTTCTTCAACACTCCAACTGGCACTCTAAAGAGACAACTACATGACCAACCACTATTGCCACATGTATTGCTACCCCAAGTTCTCCTGTCTACAGTCCTGCCAAATCTGTGCTTCTGCAGTGTACTTTGTACTTCCACAGTATCATGGCAACATGTGTCTAAAGCTCCTTCTTCCTAACTCTCCAGTTGTTTTCTGGAAGTTGGGGTCTCTAAAAGTTGTAATAAGGAAATAAGAAATGCTCTCTTCACCTCAAAAGGTAGCATTCAAGAGGTAGAAAGGAATTTCCCAATGGTCTCTTTGACAGCGCTCATTTCAAGTAAATTTTCTCTGTTTCCAATAGGGAACGAAGGGTTCACCACTTTGGGAGTTCCTCAGCCCAAGCCCATTTGAATGATAAGTATTTGAATGTCTCTGATACGAATTTTGGTCATGATGTGAACTTTCCTGTTTTTCATTGGTGTTTTGTGTGGTGAATGGAAGAGCTGAGTTAAGAGCTTCTAGTTGGATGCCATTTGAAATGAAAGAAAGTGCCCACATGTCTAACTAGTAAAATCTGTCTCTTAGAATATTCTGCAGTTCAGACTTTTCATTGAGTCAATAATCCCCTTTGCCTTGTTATTGTAAACTACTGAATTCTAACTTTATTTATAAGAATATGGACTTTAATAAATAAAATTTGGATTGAGGACAGCATTTTGGAAGCTGTGGCCTTCGTGTGTCCCTAAGGAATCAGCCTAGGTCATTGAAAGTAAACAGCTTATGTATGGGGTCTGTCCCAAAAGTATCATGCTAATGGCAATATAATTGAAATAGTTTGTGTGGCCGATACTTTCAGAACAGACTTCCTATATATACCACAGGCCTTATGCCTACCACCTGTATTTTGCTATTAACTTTTTACTCCACTTCCTGTATTCCATATCTACCCTTCTGTCCATCAATTAATCAATTTGAATGCATTTCAAAGTAAATTACAGACACCAGTATACTTCCTCCTAAATACTTTTGCATGCATACTATTAGGAAGAGTTCATTATTTGTTTGCCATTCTTTTTATGTAAAATTTACATGTAATGGGACATGAAAATCTTAGTTAAATGTACATCTACTACTTATGAAAACACATATAGAGAAGTACCTTATTGCCCCTTTATAAGAAGACATGTTTAGTACCTAGTAATCAGATCAAAGAAGAACAGGGGCAATTTCCATCAGAAAACTCCCAAGGCTAAGTTAATTGCCCCACGGCCTGTGTGCCAGCAGAAAAAGAAATCTTTCTGCCCCTTAGTTTCTTAGATTTTGCACTTTTGGTATAGAATTTAGTACTCAGAAGCCTGAAGGATAAAGAGCCAAATGGAGACAGAAAAAGCCATGTCATCATTAAAAATAAACAGAGACACAAATATGTCAGAGGGCAGAGGCAGCCACTTCATTGTGCAAGTGATTTATGGGGGAAGCTAATTTTAAACAAGCGATGTGGTGCCTTGCAGCCAAACAAACCAGCAGAGCCGCCGAATCCTGAAGGAGTAATCTCATTTTCTTGGTGGAGTAAAAGGCAATCAGTGGCTGTTTACTGTCTAAGGAGACCCTGGTTGTGTTACTAAAAGCAGATTCTGTTAAATGCCAGGGAGTTAAGAGGATCGCAGCTATAAGACGGTGGCCTCTATCAAATCCACAAAACAAAACATGACACATTTACCAAGATGAAAACAGGGGGCTTCCCTTTGTTGATCCCATGCTGTAGACTTACTTGTTTTTCGTAAAATGGCACTTGGAGATGAGAGAGATAGACTGGTCCTGCAGGAAATCAGTGCACGCTGCGCTGGCCTGGTTATCCTTGTCTGGTTTGTTTCCAGGATCAGGCAGGGATTGTGAGTTATGCCAATGGGGATCCAGCCAGGTGCCAGGGAAAGTGGCCACAGGAGAGGCATGAGGGTGGCCATGCTGTGCAAGCTGGCCAGTTCAGGCTGAGTGGGCTCTATCTTTAAATTGGAGGCCTTGGGCAATAAGTAGTTTTCTCTGCTTTCAGGTTTGAGACTTTTCTGGATGCTAATATTGATGGCTCTGTAGTTGAATAGTCTAGTCCTATGGAAAGTCCTAAAAGAGCAAGGATAGGTAGGGCAGTGTACATGGGGAGGTGGTGGAGGTGGATGAAAATTTAATATGGACCCTCAGTACATACAGTTCAAAAGCCACCTGAAAAGTACAAAAAGATTGAGGTGGTAGATTAAAAACAAAATTTCTTTGGGAAAATGTATTGGAGAGCTTTCCCTCCTGCCATTCCAAGAAGGAGGAGGGAATACAGTCCTCTTGCCCCAAGTCTAGCGAGAGAGGTTGGAAAGACTCAAGTAAGCCTAGTTGTTTACCCTGGATACAGTGAGCAGGGCAGATATTGCAAAGGATTCCAACAACCAGTGAGGTGTGCGCACTGACAAATGAGAACTGAGCTCAGTCGTGCAAATGGAGTTGGCTCCTCTAGGGTCCAGGTTCCTGAAGAATGGGATTTTGGGGGGCCAGTAAGAGATCTGCAAAGGCAAGGACATCAGCAGAAGATCTTGGGAATTTATCTGTTGCCATGGGAACACATCAACACGTGCACAGTATGGCTGACTGGTACACACCAGCTACCTAGCAGGTAGGGGCTGTGGTTATGGCTGCTGGGGAGCATGGGTAAAGGTGTTTGTTTCCCACAGAGGAGATGTCAATCATGGGTGCAGGAGAGCAAGAACTGGCCTTTAACACATTGAAGGGACTGGGCCCAAGAAGGCTGTTTGGAAGGGAGATAGGACATTATTAACAAAGAGAGTGAATGGTGGAGAGGAAACTAATAAATAATGATTTTTTTTTTGTGCTATAGACCCTTTTGGCAGTCTGTCTATAAACCACCGCTTCTCAGATGACTGTTTTCAAGTGCATGCACAACATTCATTGATTTGCCAAGGAAACCAATTACATCTAAGTAATCAAAATATTTTTAAAATCTTAAACCATTTAATGACCAGATCTAGTATCAATTCTAACAATTACCCTAATTTTCTTAATTTTGAAGCACTGATGAGAGTAAACAACATTTTGAAATATCTTCCCAACCTCAACATAATAGGTAGGAAGCTAGCGACTTGATGGTGTCAAGTACTGTCAATAAAACCACATTGGAAATGGAAGGAAATGCTAAATTTCAATTACATTGCACATTTACAGTTGATGGGCATGGCAAATTTCAGTTAGAGATCAGTGTAAATGCACAATAGCTTTTTTCCTATCCAAGTTGAAGGACTCCAGGTAAGTAACCCTGGGCTAAAGGGTTCCTTTATAGAGCCACCTGGAGAGTACATTGTCTGAATGAAGGAGTTGCAGGTAAACACCTCCCCAAACTAAAACACCCCTCAAGAGAAAGAGTTAATTTTGAACATCTGTTGTGGCCAGAAGAAACCAAATATGTTTCTTCTGGTCCTCTTCAACTAAGAAATTTTTAAGCCTCTCACCTCCCTTCTCTGCACCAACCACGAGGTTCAGAAGTAGCACACTGCTGGTGAATGCAAACTAGTTGCATCCACTATGGAAAAAAGTATGGAAGTTCTTCCAAAAATTAAGGCTAGTGCTACCATATGGGACCCAGCCATCCTACTTCTGGGTATCTACCTGAAAACTTTGAAAATACTCACTCATAAGTGTATATGTACTCCTATGCTCATTGTAGCATTCATTATTCACAGTAGTGAAGACATGGAAATAATCTAAATATCCTTCGATAGATGATTGGATAAAGAAGATGTAGTACGTATATATACTCAGCCATAAAAAAAAATGCAATACTGCCATGTGCGGCAACATGGAAGGATCTCCCGAGTATCATGCTAAGTGATGTAAGTCAGATGTAAAAGGACAAGAATCACATGGTTTCACTCATATGTGGCATATAAAACAAAAGGCAACACGGGAACAATAAAACTCATAGATACAACATAGGAGAAGTAAAATGGGAGGAGGAAGGATGGGGTAAAGGTGATGGAAGGAGACTAGTGTTTGGGTGGTGAGCAAACCATGGAGTAAAATATAGGTGTTGTATTATAATGTTGCACACCTGAAACATATATAATGTTATTAACCAATGTTGCCCCAATAAGTTTAATTTTACAAAATTCCATACCAGGGAGTGGTGGTCGATGGCAGGCAAAGTAAGGAAGTAAGAAGTCTCTCTTCCCCACAGTGGATTTCCAAAACTGCTACAGCATCAAAAAAGGTGAGAGGTTTTAACTTTGAGTGAAGTCCAGAGAGCCCATTACTACATTGGGATGGGCATATCATCTCTGAACAGAGAGTGCTTTAGGTGGTTACAGCCTCTGGAGTTCCTTTTCTAATCTCAGGCAGAATAGGGATGCTGTGGGGGCTTCTGGGAGTTCATGCACTATTGCAGAATGGTTTGGTCCCACCAGACAGGTTTGAAAGGATAGTTGTTGCTGGAAATAAAGTTGGTTTATGATAACACTCTTTGAGTTCTGCTTACTCAGTTCAATACACATGGATATTGTCATGAGGTGTGTGTGTGTACCATTGGAAAAAAACAAACAGTTTCTCTCCCTGAAGAATAGTATGCTATGTGCTTTGGAACTAAACTGCCCATGTAAAATTCTGGTGGACCACTTACTGTATAACTTTCAGTAAGTTCCTTAACAAATCTGTGCCCCAGTTTCCTCATGTGTAAAAAGAAAACTGGACTGGTTTTATGTGTATAGCACATGCAACACATAAGGATGAGAAAGGATTTAATGTGTTAATACACACAGAATGTTGAGAATAGTGCCTGGACCACGACAGATATTAGCTCTTGCTGTTGTTATTATGAGATTTCTTACTCATCCCATTGACACCTCTCAGTTGTCAATGACAACCTAAGGAACCTCCATTGAACCCTAGATACCCAAATACTGAAAGGTGGACTCCATAGTTTCAGAACATCTGTATCTTCCTCCTAGACATTGGGTGTTTGGGTTGATTCTACACTTCAGGCTTCAGTGAAAGACAAGTCTCAACCATCTAGGTAATTAGCATCTTAAGTACTTCCCAAGTGTCAACATCTGACCAGCTCCTTCCACGCACCTGCCCAGATCACAGCCTGGGGATTATTCTTGTTGCACCATCTTGGAAAAAACCTTCAGAAGCATTTAGGTGAAAAGCAGTTGTTAAACATCACCAGTAGCTAAGGGCCTTTTCAGTTGCTAAGGAAGATGTTGTGCTTAAATTTCAGCAACCACAAACAAAACAGCTGGTGGGTGTGCCACACCTGATGTGTATAAATGCTTCTGGCAGTTGTGTTATTGAAAGATCGTTGGGCTGGGGTCAAGCAATCCTGGACTCAAAACTCCATTCATCTCTCACCAGCTGGGTGAAATTTAGTACATTTCTGAAAGTCAGTTTCCTTTCAAATAGAACAGGGACAACCAATAGCGTCTTTGTATGGTTGATGTGAGAATTCATGTGGTAAGCCTCAAGGGCTCAGTTGTGTTGATACACTCCCCTGACCCTGTAGGCGAGAGAAATGCTATTTGAGTACCAACTGCACCTCTCCATTGCACTGGAGATGAAAGTAAACATGGCTTAACCTTTCTCCATCCAGCCTTTAATAGTCCCTGGAAGTCCTAACACTCAAAGTATTTGTCATGAATTCCACATGAGAGGGCAGGAATGGAGAGTCATCTTCTTGTGGCTGGCTCCGCAACCCAGGCTCTGACTTCCAGGCATGTTATCATTATATCATAGCACTTTGTCCGACAGAAATGCTTAACCCCCTTGCCAGGTTTCACAAACAACCAAAATAGAGCCTTTAGCAACTCATGTGCTACATGAATGTGTTACAGAGATCACTTGGAAAATGTAGGAGTCTAGATGGTTTGAAGCTCACTTCCTGGCAACACGTTAACTTGCCATTCTTAAAACTCTTTCACCATGCTGTCACTATGCAGTCAGTGTCCCTGGCCCACTCACATCCAGTCATATGCTCTCCACTTTGATGCACCACTTCCCCTTATCTCTTCTGTCTTCACACCACTTGTCCTTGGAGCTTACTCTCAGCCATCAAAATAACATGCTTTCCCTCTTCCTCCTGCAGATCAGCTTCCCGCAGCCTTTGGTATCCTGACACTTTCTGATATCCACTAGGTATTGCTGAGCGATAAGCCACAACCAAATTCAGTGCCTTAAGTAGACTATCGAGCATCAATGTTTCTTTTTACCCGGTGGATGTCTCTGGTAGTCTAGGCTAAGGCTCACTGATCTTGGTTGGCTTTGCTCATGTGTTTGCAGCCAGTTGGGTTGGTCAGCTAAGCGTTGCTTAGTCTAGAAGAGCCACAATTGGGTGGGTTACTGAATATGGAAAGGAAGGTAACTGGACCATGAGTTTGACATGATCAGAATGCCAGCCAGAGCTGATTCACATGGAAGAAAAGGATTTCAAGAGAGTGAGGACAAATGTGTCAAGTCCCTTGAGAACTAGCCTCAGGACTAGTAGAATGTCACTTCTATTACATCGTGTTGGCTGAAACGAATCACAAGATCATTTTGGATTGAGTAGTGGACAACTAGACTCCAGTTCTTAATGGGAAGAGCTACAAAGTCACATTGCAAGGGGAGTGGATACAGGCAGGGGAAACATTTGTACATTTGTGTTATATTCATGATCTGTCTTCCACACTCTATCTCATCCACCCCAAGCTGGGTCTTAAAGATGTCTACACAAGGCCTATATATTATGGTACTATTAATATATTGAAAACATTTTCTTTACCACATTAGAAAAAAAAGACTCAACTTTCTTTGAGAAAGACAACTACATAGTTTACTTTGCTTCTTATCTTGTTTCTGTTCTCAGGTAGGAGAAAGCTAAGTCTTATGACCTACTCCTTCCCAAACCTTGAGAAGTTTGTCTTCCACTGAGAAAGTACATCAAGACTTTAACAATAAGTAAGAATAAGTGATTCTGTGTAACTGGGAACTGTGCATAACCCCTAAGGATGGTCCATAAGGCACAAAACAATGATTTATGGATTCGAAGGCTGACCTAATAGCACTTTGCAAAATTGAAAAGAACTACTGAAATACTGTCCTATTCCTCCTGCTTTGCCTCCTTGCTTAAAGCTTATATGAAAGTAGGTATTAATGACTTGTAACTAATAAGGTGCCAATTAGAATACCAGGATGTAGTGTTTTAAAATTTTGCTGCTAATATCACATATTTACTGTTTAATTATTAAATTCAAATATTTCATAGAAGAAAGTTATTTGAAGCATGATTACAAATTAGTGAAACCCCCAGTTTCATGTGCCATAATAAATTGTCTGAGTGCCTTTTAGTTAAACTATTAAAAGAACTCTTGTTAAGACAAAGATGTACCCTCTGACCTAAAATAATTTAAAGTGGATGTAAGCAAATTGGCCCTCTCATAGATAAAAATAGTAAGCTTATCAAGAAACAATTTGGCTATAAACTGTTCAGCACAAAACTGGCATAGTGATTCAAATTCTAATTACATATAGGAAATATATCTAAATATGTAAATAAGTTTCATGCACACAGATACTTTACCCTGAAAAAGAAATTCATTAGTATGAAAAACTATACCATGACACAATTTAAATCACATTTTGTTATAATTTTACTGTATCACTTTTATTAGACAGAATAAATTGCCCAGAATTAAGGATATACCATAAATTTTAAGACATCTATTAATACCTGTAATGTGCCTAACATTTTTCTATGGTGAAATAAAGCAATCTGGTCATATATATTTTTTTATTTATCTATTCACTCACTCATTCAATTCTCATTGGGCCCCTACTGTATGCCAATCACTGTACTGTATATACACTGTATATATTTAGAAAGTCTTACCTAATCATTTTAATAACTGAAATTTAAATATTCTCCCTCCATTTTAGAGAGAAAGGAATAATGACCTAAGAAGTTTAAATAATTTTTCTTACCTCATAACTAACCTAGCTAGGATGCAAGTTTAGATATTGATGATTTCCCAAGTTCAGTTTTAATCATAAACTAATGGAAAATGAGCTCAAGTTTACCTTATAGTCCTAAGTACTATATCACATCACACATATTACAGGTGAACTCAAAGAAATGATCATCCCCCTCCCTTGCCATGAACATTTTCCAAAAATCAGGTTTGATCACATAGTATAATATATATTATTTTTATTAAGGTGCAATAACAAAAAATTATTGAAAATGAAAAATTAGCCTGAATCAAATATACACGTATATAGTAAAAGTTTTTTGTAAATGCACGGCTCCATGCAAATATTTTTGTCTAAGTTTTAGTTTTCTATTAAAAAGATAACTTTCCATGATCTACTTTTCAGTTCAGTTTATGGCTGTTATTTCAAGAGTCAGTTACCAATTCATGGCACTTAGATATTCAATAAATACTTATTGAATAAAAGAAAATTCTATGAAAGGCTTAACTTATGTTTTGTTAGGTTCCAATATATACCCATTGTTTTATAGTTAACATTTCAATACCCAATATCCGCCCATTAAAAATCATTAATATTATTGCATTTGGCTTGTATTATTATTTTATTGCCATTGCAATATTAATCTTGGAAGTTTAAAGTCAGCTTAATACACTTCCCAGGATATCTCAAGGATTTCCATATTAATGTATTATTTGATTAGTTTTTAACTCAATTTCCACTTTTAATTTTTATATTTCTCTCTATTTATTAATTGTGCATTTGCTATTAAAATACCCTCACTGATATTCATTCCTTGAACAAACATTATTTGGTCAGATATTGAGATATCTCTTTAAGGCCTTGAACATCCGCATGTTAGCAAATCGAGGTCTGGGAAATAACTTAGTTGACCTAATCAGAAAGTGACATTTCTCAAGCAGAGACCCAAACTCCCCAACACATCAGAATATTAAGGAAAGAAGTGGCTGAAGCCAATAGAAGGTTAGGAAATGCTGCGGCTCACATCATCCCACTGGAGATGAGTTTGATGTCTATAACTGAAGTGATTCCCATCTGTCTTCTCTTATCTTTTCTTCAAACAGGACACTAAGGATAGTTCTCCTCCTCTGCTTTCATTGCAATCCATTAATACCACTGATGCTGTGCTAGTTATTGTAATTATTTATTCATAGTTCCATCTCCTTCACTGGAGACGGGACAGTACATATTTTCTCTCCATCAGTATCTCTTAACCTGAGTACATGATCAGACACCCAGCTTCTTCAAAAAATGTTTACTGAAAGGGCTTGTGAGAGACCTTTCCATGCCAAAAGTCACGCGAAATTTCCCATTGAATTTCATTAGTCATGAACTTGGTTGTATGTCTACCTCTAAGCCAATCACAATGATAAAAAATAAAAATAACATGATGACTTTAAACCAGTCTGGACCCATACCTATAGCCAAGGATAGAGTTCACTCCTATTTAATTATAAATATAAGAATGAAAAGGAGGCTAGGACCACAAAGTAAAGTCAAGACACTGAGCAATTAAAGAGAACTAAATGCTGTGACAGCAAATAACAGGTATTTAAATACAGTCGGTTACAGAAGAAGGATGATGCTAATAGACCTATTCAGGTATATATAGACCTTAAGAGCATACAATTTCTTTTCTTTTTTTTAATTTTATTGTTGTTGTATTACATCCATCCCCTTTTTGCTCCCCTCTGTCCCCCCACCCACCCACCCATTCCCCCCAAAGTCAATCCCACCTGTTGTCCATGTCCATGGTTCCTTTATACTAGGTTCTTGTCTAAGCTAGAGCATACAATTTCTGTTACCTCTTGAAATCACCCCAAAATTTCCATAATCTGACATCTGTATTCCCATGTTTTGTAAAACTTAGTTTTAAGTAGTTGTTTTTTTCCAGGAACTACAGCACCGGAACTGGGTTCATATTAGGTGTTATACTTTGCAAGAAAGCCATGCTGTCTCTGCTCTTTATTTAGCCTAGTAGTCCAAGATGGCCTGCTGCTCTGTGCTGATGAGAGCGAGTCTCTGTTTTGCATGCTATTCTTCCCATCAACCTATTTGTTGTTCTGCTCCACTGGATCTGTCCTGATCTTGCCCCCCTTCCTTGCCTGGCCACACCGTGACCGCCAATGACCCACTATGAAGGAGTCCTTGGAATATATCCCAGATTCATCCTACTGTGACTCAGTTACCTCACTTATAATGGGAAATAATAACACTTTCTCTACCAACCTCATTAGCAGACCATAGATGCAGAAATGGTATTTAAGATTCTTGTAATTTCTCCAATAGTATCAAGTTAAACTGGTCCATGTGCAAGTGCTTTAAACATTAAGAGCCTTTTAAATGCAAATGTTGATACTTGTAATATAATCATATACTGTATCTCTGGAGTCTATGATGGGTAGACTGAAGTAAAAGTACTGAAAATGGAAGTGGTACTATTAATACTATTAGGCATAGCACAATATCAAGGTGGGATAGTGAAGAACCTGACAATATTATGGAAAATTTCCTTGGGGAGAGGGAGAAGAAGAATGTAAAAATGAAATCCTTCAGCTCCAAGTGGTGGATCAAACATCTGAGACTGTATTATAATCACAAGGTGGGAATGCCATGGGGTGAATCCACCTCTCAGAACAATTTTGTTGATGAGGATTCCTAGCACAGTTTAAAGGAGGATGTGTGGTGGCCATGCTTTCAGTCTTTGGATCCAATTCCTTGGGCATGAAGCCTTGGTAAACATATGCTTCATGGGAATCTAGGAGGATCATTTGTCCCTTGGAATGAAACTTCCATGGATAAAACCCTATTTCTCAGGGTAAGATGTGGTTTTGAACATCCTGGGAAAATACACCTACACCTGATTTATTAGAGCAGCTCTGGCCAGGATAGGGTTTCAACTTGGCTTAAGCTGGCAGCCCAGATGTTCCCCCAGAACATGGCATATCCCCCTGGCTCTAGAGGAGTCACTCACCATGCCCCACAATCCAAACAAAACCTCCTTTGTGAAAAGGAAGAGAGTCAAGTTGCGCTCCCAGCTCAGCTGCCAATCCCTCCCAGTTTGGAACCCTTTCCGACTCTCCCCAGGGCTCCATCAAAAGTTTAGCAGAAACATTTGCCTCCAGGCATCGACTGTGTCAGAAGCCTGACAGCTTGTTTTTATATATATTTTGTTACACTTAAGCATAGGTACTGTTTAAGGGGAGAAATAAGATGAAAAGTATATTCGTTGGCTTTGCTTTGTGAGTCCCCCTGTAGTTTTGTTTGTTCAGTCCTACCAATGCACAGACCCCAGATGACCTTGTTGTATTCTCCAAAGGGTGGCTTAACTGAGGACTGGTCCATACAGAGGGTTAGCAGGTATGGTGAGTAACTTTGGTAAACAGACGAAAGAAATTCTCCCGACTAAGGCTTGGTCTCAGACCCTGACTCAAGAAGCCCCAAAGGGATCATTTGACCTCTATTTCTAATGCGTTCCCTTCTTTTTGATGGTTGATTAAACCAGAGAGCCCGGTGTGAACTGGGCCACAGTAGTAATAAGCTACAAAGTCATAGCAACAGAAGTGCCAATATCTGTCCTCTGTCCGGCCTCTATTTCTTGGATCACTTGGACCCTGGAAAGTTTATCACGTAGTTATTACAGTGTAACAAACCATGTAGAAACTCAGTGGTTTAAAACAATAGCCTTTATTATCATTTACCAGGTTATGGGTTAAACAGATGGTTCTGATTTTACTTGTACTCACTGATACATCCATGGTCAGCTATGGGTCAGGTACAAAAACAACTCTGCTCATCTTGGCTGGACTTATCTATGTGTTTGAGAGTTTGACTGGCTGGGGTTGGTCTAGGATGACTTTGGATTGGACAACTGGGCTCTTCTCTTCAGGGTTTCTCATCCTCCAGAGCTGTATTCCAGGCTTCTTGATAGAGTAGCAGCATTTTTGAGTGAGTATGGAAGAGAATGTAAGGCCTCTGGAGGCCAAGGCTTAGACCTAGCATTCTGCACTTACATTATATTCTGCTGGTCAAAGATGAACACAAAGTCAAGACCAGAGTCTTATGGGGAGACACAACCAAAAGACATGAATACAGGAAGGCATGAAAAATCATGACTGCAATGCTGCCTGAACTTGTAAAATGGAAAGTGAAATGTCACTCTACTTTAGAAGACTCTGTTTCTCACTGTCATGGACTAAACAGCATGTCCCCCCAAAATTCAATATATCAAAATTTTACCCACTCCCCCCACCCCATGGAATGGTATTATGAAATGGGGCTTTGGGAACATAATTAGGATTAAGTGAGCTCATGAAGGTGGGGTCTTTATGAATGGGATTAATGTCCTTATAAGAGTCACAAGAAAGCTTGCTTTCCCTCTTTGCTCTTCACTATGTGAGGATACAACAATTGATTGGCAGCCTCTAACCCAGAAAATGGCCCTCCCCAGAACTTGTCCATGCTGGTATCCTGATCTTGGATATCCAGAGTCGACAAATATGAGAAGTAAATTTGTGTGTATGCTACTTTGCTATAGCAGCCAGAACTGCCTAAGATACCATCCTAGCACTGAGTAGTTAAGTCCGAAATGGAGTAGGAAAGAAGAGGCCCAGCTTTTCTAGATCACAATATATTTTGGTTCACATTTGGCCTTATGTCCATTGATTAATTGATTAAAATCCATTAACAGAAGTGAATGATTAGGCTCCCCTTCATCTCCAATACTTAGAAAGGAAAATGAGCAATGCACCTCATCAGGAGGTCGATGGTTCTCCATGCTCACTGGTCCCACTCTTTCGCCTGGATGTTTGCCAAAGACCCCTGAGTCCTCGGCCTCTGACTTTTGTCTTCTTTGTTCTCATAGTTGGCTTCCTCCCATTGAGATTCTATTATCCTGTCTTAGCACTCATTCCAGATTGCCTGTTTACACCCCTCCTTTAGACCATAACCTCTCTGTAAGCAGGAACTATACCCATCGGTTCATCATTCTTTTCCCCAGCATAATCTATGCTCCACATAATAAGTACTTAATTAAAAAATGGCAAATTCCAAGGGAATGAATAAAAGAATTAATGAATACTTAATTACAGGTGCTGTTGAGTTTGGTTATCTAACCTCCTTCTAATGGAATCGGAAACTAGATGCATACAAGGTAGGCAGGTTTCCCCATCAAAGACACAAAATTACAATAAGCATTCACTCTTGCATGCCTCTCAAACAAAGACTAAATAAATCAAGGAGCTCAGAGATCCCTTACAGCTACTGCAATAATGTTTTCTAAAATAACCAGTGCCCATGAACTTACTTACAGGCCTGAATACTATGAATGCAGTCGTAGAATAGAATTTTTGAGATCAAAGATGACTCACATTTTATTTAAAGTCTAGCTCTACTTCCCTATGAGAAAACATAACTTCAGAAATTAGAAATGACTTGCTGCTCCTACCAGGGAGTCAGCCAGGCTGTCTTTATTTCTAACCTTTCCTCTGCCCTTCTGTGTTTCCCTCCCATCAGTGGGTTTCCCAGCGCCGCTGTGGATAAATTATCCTTGTCCCTTTACCTTCACCCTGAAAGAAGACCATCATCGGTGTTTCTAGATCATTCATAAAAGTTTTTATTGAATGATAGGTTAGAGGTCTTTTCTGTCATAGTTAATCTACCCACATGCTTTCCTGACTTAAATAAATTCTGTACGGGGAGGGGGAGGTAGGAAGATCCAGAATGGGGCAGACATCTGCCCAGAATTTCCAAAGAGAATCTATGCCAGGTCACCGTGCACTGTTCCTGGCACTTTAGTCTATATTCATTTCATCTGAGCCTGGTCTGGCCACGTGGTGCAGATACCCCAGAGCAGCAGTCCTCACACTTAACAACAAATAAGAATAACCAAGGGAAACTTAAAATCTGCAACTCCCAAGCCATGATTTTGGAAATTTTATTTTAGTAGACCCAGAATAACACCAGGAATTGGCATTTAACTAGCTACCCAGGCATTTCTGATGCTCTGACCCTATGTTGAAAATATGTGTAAAAGGAAATTAACCAGAGTATTACCTATTTGGGTTTTTAAAACCTTTTAAAGTATAATGTCATTTCCATGTAAATTTGATTAAAATAAGCAACTGGGTGGGGGGCGGGGGGTGTTAGTGTCTTTCATAGGCTTTCGAATTGTAGCCCTGATGTTACAAACTGGAAACTAAACAAACTAAAACTGTGGCACATTGTTCATGTTTTCTTTACCTTTCTATCAAAACTAAGCTGTGATGGATTCATTCAAGACCTTTCTTAGTGTGATAAATGTTTTAAAACATCTCCTGAAAACACAGTGTACTCCTAGGGCCCGGGGAGCAGGTGGAAGGAGAACTGGAGAAATGTCGGCTGAGACACCAGTGTTGGAACAGCAGCATGTGCTCACGTGGCTGCTCCGGCAAATTGTGGCAGTTGGACAGGATCTCTGGCCTCTGCGGCTATTCAGTTATCTGTTGGGAGCACCTTGGGAGCTAGTGTCGTTAGCATGTCATTCAGAAGAAGCAAGTATGGCAGAGTGGGCCACCTGGAGCCTTTCTTCTGCGTAAGAATCAAGTGATTTTTCTGGAAAAGACGGTGGAAGTTTTAAATGCACCATTTGGCTCCTAAGTCAAATAACATGAAGTAGATAAGGAAGCCAAACCTACCCCAGAGAGTAAAGGAGTGGCCAGGCCACTGGAATCTCATTTTCTCAGAGGTCAGGTCTGAGGTGCCCAAGATCAGGGCTAAATTCATGGTTGGCTGATAATGGTAGAGGGCACTTCTTTGTAACATACCACCCCCTATCCCCAAAATGAATGTTAATCAAGAAAGATTTGTAGACATTTCTGGGGAAGGGAGGAGAAATGGAAGACAGGTGAACTGAGCATCTCCTGAAAGAGGAGATCTATAGTCTAATTGAGGAATTTGCAGGCTCTGAATCCAAATGACCTGTGTTTGTGTCCACAAATAAGCCATGTGACCCTGGTGTGCTTTGGTTTCATCATTCCTTAAACGAGTGTGATAATGTTGTGAGGGTTAAATGAGAATTTATCCTAGAGTGCTTAGCATATAGTAAACAATAAATACTATCTATTGTTATTGCTATTATTACTACTATTATTGGAAGCAGCAGTAATGACCTTTAATGGTGGTATAGCTATAGGTATCCCAGACAGGAGTCCTTGAAGCTCTAAATGTCACTATCTTGAAAGACTTATAGTCTACCCTTAAGAAAGCTATTCCAAGTAGCTAGAGGAATGCTTCTTTGTTGATGTTTTAGAAGGGTTTCCACATTATGGCATTGAACCTTGCCTCTTTAGACTGGAGGATTTTAGCGCAGTTCTGCAGAACTAAATATTGTAATCTTCTTTTAACCATCAGGAGCGCATGCCACTCTAGGAAGGAAGAGACTCTCCAGTACCAAGTAGCCTCTTCCAGGTTGGCCCGGGTTGCATTGTGTCAGGTGGGATTCTCTGGAACTTGTAGAATAACGTTTTATTTCCCTACAGCCAATGTAATGAATGCTGCTTTTGTAAAAATGTGTTGTTTGTTTTTTGGGATTTTTTTTTTTGGTTATTGTATTGAACATCACAAAAAGTAAAAACTGGAGATTTTAAATTGCCAAAGTTTTAAAAGATCAGCGATTCCAAGATCTGGCAATATTTTTGTCAGAAAATATTGGTTGGTCAGTGTGTGTGTGTGTACGTGTGATGTTGTTTTGAAAACCAATGCAAAGTTTTCTGGAGTTGAACATGACAATATGTAACAGAAGCTGCAAAACATTCATTTTTCTGTATTCAATCATTTATCCAGTTAAAACTAGTCATCTGAAGTCTCTTGTAAACATGAAAAATATGTAAACTTTGAAGTTAAATGAAAGAAAAAGGCAATAAAAGTAAAACAAATTATATTTATCATTACTTAAAATGTGTTCACATTTATACGAATTCAATGAAAAACAAGGATATTAAATCATTCTTGTGCTATGGCAGTGTGATTATATCTTTTTCTCATTTTAAAGATCCCTTCGTACTAAACAAAACTTATTTTTTGACACTAAAAGTAGCAACTGGTTTGAGAAACTAAGGAGTGACAATTACTCGAGTTCACCAGTGAGTAGGTTCATGAATGCATGTTCTCCGAGAGTATGTTAGCATGGCTTATCACAGAAGCAGAAACAATTCTGTGAAGGTTATCAGTCTGTTCTGGATGTTCTGTCTCTGTCTTGCCTTCCTCCTCCCACCACCCATCCACAGGCTAATTTAGTCCCACAGCCCTTCTCTTTAGGAACCAGGTCCCCCATGCGGACCCTTTGCCACCTTCATGGAGACTGTGCAAACTGTCAACTCAGCCAACAGCTAGAGACATACTAATAATGTTAAAAAGCTACACAGGGGGCAAATCTCAGAAATGAGTGGGGAATAATCATTGGGGATGTGCAGCCAGTGTGGGGTGAGGGACTTCTTTTTAAACTAAATGTTCCTGTCTCTCTGTCTCTCCATTTTTCCTAGAATTTGGGCACTAGGCTTGCACAACTTGGAACATGAAAGTGAATTCTGCTCGGACATCTGTAAGGCCTCAGGGAGCCTGCCTCCTGGGGACAGAAGAGTGGGGTGCTTCCCATATGTGGATTCGTCTGCTTTATTTATTCATGTCTGTGTCTGTGTTATTTGTTTGTTTTCTGCTTGGCTTAAGAGCTTCTTGTCCTTGGGGATCCAAGCCCTGCCTCAAATGCCTTGTGCTGAGTTGGGTCCTAGGGTTAGGAATCTAGAAGTCTCCATTACATCTTTCTGGTATAGAATCAATATCAATATGACATCCCCGCTCTGCCTACCAAGGAGTGAGACTCTGACCATGTTTTTGCTCATGCTTTGTGGTACCCAGGAATGTTAACGACTCTGTGCCAGGACAGAGAAAACGACATAATAAGGGGCTGCTGAATCATTATAGATTCCACGAAATGTTAGAATCCACTTAACTTACGTTTTCTCTTTATTATAACTTACTGGTTAGACTGCAATGTAAATGGCTTTGGCTTGCAGGCTGAAAGGGAAGCAGGACTGGTAGAGAGCTAAAATCAGAAGAGAGTGCTGAGGATGCTCAGGCAGAACAATAAGAAAAGATCACCGAGTGAAAGGGGACAAATGAGTTGAAGACACTCGTTACAGGCTTATGGGCTACATAGCCTTCTTGAAACCCGGCCCTGCTTCATTGTGCCTGGGCCACTGGGGCTGATGGGGTTAATGCTATTTCTGCTCTGATGGAAAAGGGAGGGAGGCAGCTGGTGGGTGCTGGGCTTGGCACTGAAGGGACTTCAGGCCTCCCTGCAGGCCCCTCCTCTGGGGCTGCTCCATCATTGCATTGCTCAGCAGCTGTTGTACTCTGGCTGCCAAAATAACCTTTGAAACCAAGTCCCAGAAGTAGCAGGGGTTTCCATTCAGGCCTATGAGAGGCGAGTTAAGGAAGACTTTGGAACCCCACCTTCCGTGAGAGATGCAAAAGCAATATTTACGAGAGCACTTCAGTCCCAGGCCCCCGGCACCCTCTGTCCTGGTGCAGTTCTTGGGGCTGCGCTTTGTAGGCTCCTGTGAATGCTGACTGGCTCGCAAAGAACCCGGAATAGAATGGGTTTACTGAAGCAGGAAGCGTGTACGTCAACCAGTTCCTATGTTGGTCCTAACCCAGCAGAGAGGTGTAAGGGTGACCCGTAGGATTCTCTGGATTTGCATTCTGGACAGTGATCTGGACCAGATCCATCACAGTCCTGCGCCTGGGCCAGCAGAGCAGATCCGAGAAGAGACTCGGAGCCAACTGTTTAATTTGAGTTTGGTCTGCCATTCACTCGCTGTGTTACTTCATCTCTCTGGCTCTCAGTTTCTTCACCCATAAAGCGGGAATAAAAATCACAGCTATCTCTCAGGATGTTTATTGGTTAAGTGAGTTCAGGTGTGCAATGTGCTTAGCCTGGAATGCTCTGTGAGTGCTTGTTAAAATGAAGTGAAAAGCACCTTGTTTACATGGGTAGTAAAACGATTTCCCTCTGTGGAGCAGAGTAGAAACTGAGCCCGTGCCTCCTGGGCTGACGGTTCATTCTGAATTGGCGAAGCGAAAACGCCTAGCATGGGGAAAAAGTCGTGGTGGAATCTAGAACCTGGTTAATAAGAGCCAATCGGGCACATTATCTTCCCAGTTCCATGTTCAGTGACATCACCTTGGTACCTTGAAATCAGCCATACTGGGGGTATTTACACTAAAGAAACTAGCGAGTGCTACCAGCATGTTTTTTTTTTTTAATTTTATTTTTGTTTTTAAAAACCATTGTTTACCAATATATCACTGTCTTTATAGCATCTCAGTAGCAGGCCATCTGTCTCCCAGCAGATTTAATTCTGGCTCAGATCTACCTGAGCATCCCTCCCAAATGAGAAGGAACTCTAAGCTCCTACTAGAAAAACAGGTAAGGTTTCTTGAGCACCTATTACAGACAAGTCAGTCAACGTTTCGTACGCATTATGTCATTTCATGATTACGGCAACCTTGCTAGTGTTTCCATTTTGCAAGGGAGGAAAATGAGATCCACGTTGGGTGAATAACTGACTAAAGGGAGCAGCAGAGGATGTTGCATGGTAGTATATGTCTTCATGTAAATGAAAATGTAGTCCCCACTCAAAATTTCATTAACCACGATATCCAAGTACTGCATGTTCAACACACTCTTTTGTGGCTTATAATGAAAGTAAAATTACCTTTTAAGAAAATACTTGGTGTTTTTAAGGTCTATTTTAACTAGGCTAAAAGTTGTTATTAATATAGGTTAATCATCCAACATAAATATACTAGGCTTTTTTTCCATGTGCAGGATACTATCCTGGGAACAGAGCTTAATGAAGAAAAGCATGTGACTTGGCCTTATGGAGCTCACAGACTTCTCAATGAGAAGTTACTTGAAAGGCCATTGCTATCCCCAGGCAGGTCTTCTGGGAAATCTTTAAATGGGAGAGGTTCCTGGTAGTCAAGGTGAGTAAAGAAATTTTCTACAACTCAGGTCCTCATCTGCACAGCCAGATCACAGTTAATACCACTGCCTCATAGCTTTGTTGTGGGGCTCAAATGAGACAGGATGTTTATAAACTTAGTTCAGTGCAAGGCAAATAAATAATAAGAGCCCTTATACATCATCGATAGTAACTGGCTAATGACAGTTCAATAGAGTAAGAGGTCCGCAGAGATTTCTCATGTCAGGGCAAAGGCAGAAAGACACTAGACATAGCGAAGGGAAAATAATTTGAAACAGCCTTTCACTGCTTTAGAAAGAAGAAATACAGCGCATGCTTAGGTGTAAAATAGGCTTGAATTCTGGCTCTACCACTTACTTATTTAACCTAACAGATTGGGGTCTTGGCTCTTTTCATAAGACCCACCAGAGCAGTTCTTTTAAGAACTCAGATGAAGTCACTTGTGTGATCAAAAACTCTGATAGATAGATCACCATTTCATTCAAAATAAAGAGTCCTTAGGGCAGCCTTCAAGGTCCTATAAGGTGTCCTTTCTACTCCATCCACATTAGCCTCTGTGTTCCTGATCCTGTCTCAGAGCCTCTGCCTTCCGGGCTCTTCTCCCAGACCCCAGCATGGTTCTTTCCTTCACCTCCTCTAAGCCTATAACCAAATAGCCCTGTCTCAGTGAAGCTCACCCTAATCTCTCTATTTAAAACTGCAACCCACCACTCACATCCACCCACACACTCCAGGGAGCCTTCGTCCAGAGGTCTTACTCTAGTTCCACCACACTTCTCACTGCCTGATGTCCTATATGTGTTAACTTATTTGTTATGCTTATTGCTTGTCTTCTGATTTCCCCTCTCAAACATTATCCTTAAAAGGCCACAGAGATACTTATTCATTTTGTTTGTTGCTATATCCCAAGTCCTAGAAAATCAATTGGCACATAAGGGACACTCCATAAATATTTGTGAAATGAACAAATAAATTCTTCCCCCTCTATACATCCCAATCTCCTCTTCTTTAAAATAAGAATATTAATAGTATTTACTTTATAAGATTACCATGAGGATTAACTGAGATGAATATCTAAAGTATTAGCTCAATACTTATCACCTGATAAACATTCAATAAATTATTATTATTATTTGTTAGTATTTTTATCACAGACAGTCATACTAGCTTGGGTATAATTTCCATTTGTAATAGAGCTCATCTCTTAGTCTGGGATGGTTTTCTTTAGTCAATCTCAGTTGTTTACATGGTCATCTAGGAGCAGAAAGCACATATCAACTAGACCACGAAGCTCTCAGACTGAAATTAGGAGGTGAATCTACTGCCTCTGTCTCCTGGGTGCTGTAAGATGCTTCTGTCCTCTGTTCTGCACCTAGCCATGCACCCATCCTTTCGTTCTGTTGGGAGGGCTCATAGCTCCCTCTTCTCCAGGTAGTTGGGATACACACAGCTGTGTTTGGCATGGTTGTCAACTCTTATCCTAACTCTACATCACATTCCCATACTTGCTCACTCCATGGGCCGATTCAGAATTCCAAGAGAGAGCTTGTGGTTCACTTGGGCAGGCCAATCATCCATCACTTTTCCATTTGGGCCACACTGCTGCCATAGGCTTCCCCTTCCAGTGGCCCATCAGAGGACAGGCAACAGCATTTGAAATGTAGACAGCAGTGACTGTTCTGGCTATCATGGTGTCAGTAGAGCAGAAAGCTCAAGAGCCCAGACTAGATATATATATTGACCCCATCACTGACCTCAGACTGGACACTTTATCTATTTGTGCTTCAGTGATATTATTCGTAAAACTGGCTAATGATCTTCGTAGTAACCATAACCTCAGAGGGTAATTTTAAAATTAAATGAGCAGCTCTTTTATTGAGTGACTTAGAATACGGACAGATAGGGGTGTGTGTTTGAGCGTGTGTGTGTGTGCACGTGCGTGCGAGCGCGTGCGCACATGTGTCTGTGTGATTTCTCGAAACCCCATCTAGGATGCCAATGAATATATCCAAAACAGCTGAACACATAAAGCAGGCAGCCAGCACATATACGACGTGTACCTTTTCTCCCTCCAAGCTTTCTGCATGTCACTGCTAATGAGTTTACACTTGAGTGTGCGCCTGGAGAACCCAGGGAGCAAGGCCCCTGCTCCCTGCTGCTCTGAGAGATTAATATGACTCCCTATACCCTCCACGCTTACGGGAAAGATCAGGCCTCTGAGTTGAACTGTGTGCATTTATTGGGGACTGCAGGCTGGAACATCTCCACCATCAATATCTCTCCCAGATTAAATACTTTCCCCTCTTCTCAGTTAGCTCAGACCCATTATCTTTGAATCACTGCTCTGTATCCTAGACCTGTACTTCTCTTTCTGGCCTAAGTGTAATCTTTGCCCCTAAGAGCCATCAATTGCTTCAATAGTGCCAGCAATACCAGCTGTTCCTGGAACGGTGCTTTCCCCAGGCCCCTGAACACCACCGTCCAAGTACACTAACCCTGGAAGGAATTAGGGGAGGTTGGAGACCAGGCATCTGTCTATCCACCCATTCCTGCTAGCCTTTGAGTGGGTGACAGCCAACCCCTGCGGGGCCTTCATGCTGGCAGAGTCATGACTATGACACATGCACCAACTCGTATGTTTCATGGCAGAGTCCGTATTCAACAGGTGGGTGTGGTGTCCGTCATCACTCAGCCAAGAGAGGTCAAGTCCAGCCACTCCAGTGGCTGGGAAGGGACTCAGACCCCTGCTGCTGAGCCCCAAGCTACAGTTAATCAGTGCCAAGGGCTGATTCAGGGTCTGAACATTAAACTTGGTAGTTAAGCAAAGGGAGCAATTAGAAGTCAGAATCAGGGTACTTGGCCAGAGCTGAAGATAGGAAGGTCAGGACCCAGGGGAAGAGCTGGCTAGAAATGGAATTCAAGGTCAAAGGTGTAAGAGAATGAAGTCCGGATGTCAATCAAAGCAAAAAGCATAGGGAAGCGGAGTGAACAGGGCAGTGACAGTTGTCCGGTCCATGAGCTGGAAAAGAGCAGAACCGGAAAGGTGGGGCCCCAGTGCAAAGTGGGGACTGACTGGGGCCTAGCTGCCCTGTGGTGTGGCCCTCTTTCCTGACGGTTCTCATCTTACTTTGTGCGTTTCCTTTTTGACCCTTCCATCAGGTCCTGCCCTCTGGTTCTGCCTCTACCTCTCCACCAAGTGGGCTGCATGCCAGGGTGAGCAAAGTGGGTGAGCACAGACTTGCGGCATGTGAATCATACATCTGCCCTATGCTAGCTGATTAATTCTGGGCACATTCTGAAACCTCTTGTGCCCCAGTTTCTTCATCAGCCCAGTGGAGATAAGAATAGTCCCAGATTCTGGGGCTGGTAATGAAGACTGAGTTTTAGTCACTATACGTAAAGCACTTAAAACAGAGCACAACGTACGATATGCATCATATACATGATTGATTATTATTATTATTATTATTATTATTATTATAAAATAAATGCATTGGCCCTTAGAAAGGAGGGTCATACACAGGCTATCAGAGCTTGGACATTTTCCAGATCTTTTGGAAGCCAAGTGGTGCCAAATTAGAAAAAGTAGGTTTCAAACTTGGGTTATTGTTATTATTGTACATACAAGGGGAAAAAGTTGCTTTTTGCAAGATTTTGTCTGATTGCCCCAGAAAGAAAACATTTTCATTGTGTGGTCATGATTGGGAACACATGTGGACCACACCCCACTTAGTTAGCTCGGCCCCTTTCTGTCCCCAGTCTGTCTTGTTCCCGCTCTCTGGTACTAATTAGGAAGAAACCAAGTAGAATTCGGTGTTTCCTTCCCAGTCTTGGTAGGGGTGCCTGTAGTGGATTAATTACCAAGCAGCTCTGGCTTCCCTAAGGAACAATCAGTGACGGTGCTTGGGGTTCAGTGGCTAAGGGGAGGCATGACAAATTTCAATCTCTACCCGAAGGGAACAGAAATTAATTTTAATAGGAGGCCGTGTGGTCCGAAGTTTAGTGGAGGAGGATAAGTAATCAAAAGTTATGTTTTCTGTCTTAGCTCAACCACTAACTTCTTGTGAGACTTGGCTCTGTTGAAGAATTTAACTTGAGGGGGAAATAAATCTACCTTTCAGCTAAGGAGTGCTGATGGTGGGCAATGACAACAGCTAATATTTAATGAGTTCTTAGTGGTAAATTCCAGGCATGGCACTTACTGTTTTTCCATATATTTATGTATGTATTATATATGTACATACATTATATAAATATAAACATGTATAACATTTATATGTATTATACATATATATACACACATAATGCATATATATATATATAAATGATAAATACCTATGTATACACACACATATATATACATATATATTTAATCCTCACTGATAAGACTGCGATTATCTTTCATCGTATAGGTAAAAAAACAGGATCTATCAGTAAATGTTATATGTAGTTTTCCCAAGGGCCCAAGTCTGAAATGTGACAGCACATATGTCACACTCAGTTCTGACTTAAATCTCAAGTCCAAGGTCTTAAGTGCTCGATCGTATTCTGTACTAATGCAGGGAGGCACATCTATACATATTAGAATTATTAAAAACAATGAAACCAAGTATTGCATTTGAAGGGTTAGTGAGATGGTTCAGTTGGCAAAAGAATTCTTTCCTCAAACACTCTTGATTACTCTGTGTTATTCTCATATGTTACATTGGGTAGGATTGTGTTTTTGGCTTTGAGCTTTTAATACATGAAACTAATCTTTAGAAATGTTCCAGAAGTTGGTCCCATCCACATGAACACAGTGTTTCTCCCAGGGTGTTACCTGGAACTAGAGCAGATTCTGAGCAAGGTGTCCTGCCTAAAATCAGGAGGGCTGTGGTGTGGGAGGGACGTAGTGGGCACTACAGTGCTTCAGGGGCCTTTCCAGAATTGGGGAAGAACCTGATGTCCCACAGCAAATCAGAGGTGGAAATCAGAGAACGGAATCAGGCTGGCCATCCCAAGAAAGGTGTCTAATAAGGATTGGTTTCAGCTATGTTGACAAGTGATTGATCCCTTTGCTTCCAGGGTCACTTCCAATTGGCTCAGCTTCAAACGCAAGTCCATCACACAGCCTCTGCCACAGCTGCTTTTGGTAGAACATGATGGCCATGCGTCTTTCTGATATTGCATGGAGCCAGAGGCCAGCGGCCAGATTCTCAGCCTCCCTAAGCCCTTCTTTAAGGACAAGAGCCAGTTAGTTTCCTCTTACTCTGGGAACCTGCAATGAGAGTATTGCACATAGCGTCCACGTACATCCACCTGCCCACTCACACACTCAGGAGAACTCAAACAGAACATTATTAAGGGATAAGGAATTCCCCGGGGACAAAACGAGGTAATTTCTTTACTGGGGAATATTGTGTGCCCCCATTAAGCAGCAGCCAGAAACCCAGAGAAGAAAGTATACTTAACAGTGTGAAACACAGCTCAAAAGGGAGGAGAAGGCAGGCTCGTTTCAATCATCTGCCCCTTGTTCTGTAATAAAAATGTATTTTTTTTTTCCCTGAGAACAATTTAGTGTGGCCAATAAAAGCCCAGCTAATTTCTAAATCAGCATGGAGCCAAGTCAGCCAGCCAGGAGCTCCCTCCTAGGGCAATATCTCTGAGACGCACGCAATCTATACTAAAGTGATCAACTTGCCGCCGTCCTGCCAAGGGGATGCGTTAGCGGAGCCCAAAATATGACAGGAGGAAATTTATGTGCAACTTTTACACATAATATCTCATTATGCCTCTTCCCAATCTTTCAATTTTAAAAATAAACGGCCTTTGTAATGATTTTACCAGAAGAACATCTAAACTAAGATTAAAAAGGAGAGAGGAAAGAGCTTCGGCCACTGTGAGTTTTCCTTTTTCTTTTCTTCTGGTCTGACTCTATGGAAATTCACTCTTTCACTCTCCTTCCTTTCCTCCCCCTTCTTTTTTTTCTCCTCTCCCTTCCCTCCCATCCTCCTTCCCTTCTCTCTCTTTCTTTGTTATTTCCCCTAATCGAAGGGGACGTAGACATTTTAGGATATGCTATTTCATTGAAGGGAGCAAAGCCTCTATTAGAAGCAAAAATGATTTTGACCCTTTGGTACATGAAACAAGTTTCTGCTTATATATAATTCAGTGACTCAGAGCCACTTGCCCATGATTCTGTTGTTCATTTGTATCATGTCCCCAAATTCTCCTGTGTCAGTTCCCCCTGGTGTTGGTCCAGAGCTTTATGACTTCATATTTTGTTTGGTAGGGACACCAGCTGCCCTGGGAGCATCTCTCAATAGGGGATTCTTGGGCTGATTGTTTACATTCTTTAATTTATTTGTTCAGGCATCATCTGCAGAGTTGACTCTGCCCAAGGTTAGAATTAACAGGTGAATTGAGCAGTGTCGCTATACTTTAAGAATTCACAAGTCTAGTTGGGGACACATATCTATAAACCATTAAAGCCATTATGTCATGACATTATCAGAATGGAGGGTGGGCTGTGGAGACAGCTGTCACTCTGCTTTTAAATCTCAGGTCACCATGATTCAGAACCAATCTTCCTTGAAGTCAAACTCAGGTCCAGGACTTTTGAGGAACACCGAAGAAAGAAGCACTCATGGAAGTTTTCTAAGTGTTGTGCCTCCTTGGCTTTAAGTTCTTAGTCTGAGCTGAACTTGTGTGAGCTGGGATTCTATTTCAAGCTGAAAAAGCATGCTTTCTTGTGTGTGTGAGAAGAAATAGCTATTTTAAGGCCACTCCAGGCATCAAACATATCCAGTCAAATTAGAGACAGAGACATTGAGGCAGAGATTCTTGTGGTTTGACCCTTGACTTGGAGCCCAAAGAACTTAGTTGAGGCCATGAGAAAAGTCAGAATGGTCATGGTGAGCTGGATGGATATAGAAGTGGGTCTGGGACTCTGATGGAGACTCTAAACACCACAAAGTATCTGGCCTCTCTCCGTTTCTCATGCTGCTTGCTGTTACTAACATACCTGGACACTGTTCATTGATACTATGTCCCATGTACAAATATCATCAAGATGGTATTTGCATGCTGACCTCATTTAACCTCAATGCCCCACTTGGAATTAGAAACATTCACCTCTATAATACTGTTGAGGACACTAAGGCTCATAGAAACTCAACAACTTGACCATTGCCCCAGTCATAGTTGTCAGGGTAGGGGTTCAGCTCTAGGCAGTCCTTTTCAGAGTAGGTTGTCACTGTCTCCTACATTCAAGCTTTACTTCTGGTCCCATCCTTTGATGTTCTATGTCTTCTCCCTCCCTTCCTCCAGTCTTTAGTCTGAGTCCTGCCTCTTCCCAGATCATTGGAAATTGTCCCTATGCATAGTGACATTGACCTCCCCCTTCTATGAAGTCTCTTAGCAAATTTTTATGGAATGACTACCACATGTTAGACTCTGGGTTAGGGATCTGCATGCTTGGTTTGGCTTTAGTCCTCATACTAAACTTGAGAAGTAGCTCAGAAAGCGGCTGCCTTTTCCACCCATTAAATAGAAGTAGGGAATGCAATTCATAGAATTCAATTAGCATGCAAGATATCACATCCATGTAAATGATGAGACTGAGCCTGGAGTCCAGTTGGGCCTCACTCCCCTAGACAAAATTCACTGCCGCCTCCTCTGTGATTCTCTAACAGCTTTGTTTTATTTTGACAATTTCCATAGTGAATGACATTCATAGACAATTAACACATATTTTTGAACAATAAATGAATGAATGAATAGATTAGTTTATATTAGGGAGGAGTTACAGCTTCATGGAAGACAACATGGATTCTGAAATTAGATGGCTGAGCTCAAACATGAGCTCTGTCACTTAATAGTCATGGGGTCATGGGTAAGAGAGCTTCCCCTTCTGCCTCTGAGAAGAGCCCTATGCCTATCTATGACTGATCACTAGCAAATTCCTGAAATTGTTCTAAAACAGTCTCCCTATTTTGACTATCTGCCATATTCTTTATCACAGAGACACAGGAGTGAATTTTTAATATATTTGCTCTTTCAGCCAAAGAGACTAAGCTAACCTGCTTTTTCCCCCCAGGATGTGAAAATAAGAACAAGATGGAGGGAGAAGAAAAAAGATAGAAAGAATACAGAGTAAAATTAGCATTCGCTAAATATGTACTAAGTTTTAGGCCCCAGTTTCACACATTGATGCCCATTCTCTAACTGAAACATCCCAAGCACTTTTCAAGTGGAGAAGTAATATAGACGTGGAAACAGGAACACACAGAGAATGTACTTAATCTGGTCAAGATCACACCAGCTATTGAATATCTAGCCAAGATGACTATGTCTTCTATTTCCAAATTCAGTGCTTTCCTAGTAACAGAATTAGAAACTCTTGTTAATCAATTTCAGTGCTAGGGCTTGAGGTCAGAATTCAAGGTCTGGATGAAACTTTTGAGACAGGGAACTTTACCTCCAGAATAGAACTTCAGGACCAGAGAACAAAAAAAAAAAAAAAAAAAAAAATTCAGGACACATCATCTGGAGGTGATATCCTGAACTTACACTTTCCTTTACCTCTTCTCCACCAAGTCCAATGGCAAACCAAGACAGTCTTGCTCTTTAAAATACACTTCATGTGAAAAAAAAAAAACCCGGAGAGAAAAGGTTAACTTAATTTTTTTCTCAAAGTGTGAACAGTTATGCAATACCCCCGCCACCACCACCACCTTTTTAAGTGATAAATTTGAATCTAAAACACGAAGTGGAGCACATTATGTAGAACGTGCTTATTTTCTTCAGATGTTTGATAGATAGGAATTAGGATTGCTAAAACCCAAACTCTGTTTCCCCTTTCACGCAGCCTGTCATTTTTGTCAAACAAGAAGCTGATTAAGTTTCAATCAAAAGAACAAAAGGCTCCAGGAAGATTCTTCCTGGAAAAGCAGTAGTTTCAGCAATTACCCTGTGGAAAATAAATTTAGCGTTGAGCCTGTGACTTAACTCTGAAGCTGGTATACCTTTTCTGTTAAATAGTGAGTTTAGGAGAATGCTGTCCAACCCCACCCAATCCTACCTCTGACATGGGAAAGAACCTGGATAACTAATGAGACCAAAATCTCTGAATGTTCATCATGCATGTTGGAGAGATTCCTTTTTAATGCGTGTGTTTCAGGTCAATCTTAGATGGAACGAGGAGGTGATTCTGTCTGGAGTAAACAGGATGGATAGAATAATAAAAACATGAGTAACACTGTAAAAATGGCTAACATGATTCCCCTCCCTATATCTGTGGCTTTTGGTAGTGCCTTCCCACACGGTCTCTGGACTGCCTTGATGACTTGCTTTGGCCAATGTGACCCAAGTTGATGCTTGGGAAGTTGAAAGCACATTGGGCCCTCTCTGGGCACACTTGAGATGCCTGTGATCAAGGTCATGTAAATGAGCCTTAAAAAGCCTGTTGGGTTATGAGAGACATGTGGTCAGGTCATCCCTGTAGCCCCAATGGCCTCTGTGCCAACCACTAGATGTGTGAGTGAGGCCATCCTAGACCATCCAGTCTTAGCCAAGCCAACCCCAATCAGAAGAATCCCCTAGCCAAAGAGTCATGAATCTCAGTGAATCATGAGAAATAATACATGTTTATAGTTATAGAGGTTTTGGAGTGCTCTGTTAGACAGCAAAAACTAAGCAATCTAATGATCTTCTCTTTCCGTTTCAGATTCCAGTTTCAGTCTATTGACTATGACAGGGGACAGTTCTAATCAGAAATCAGTATACCCTGGTTTTTGAGATCTATCAGAAATGTTCAGGCATGGAGCCTGCATTTAACAAATTCAAAATGTTTACCCCCTTATTTACATGGCTTGTCTTTCTGCAACCCATATGCAGCTGTGACCTAAGATTTAGATTCTTTTCCATGAGCTATTGAAGGCTTTTCCATCCTGCATAGGTGCAATTGCCTTTGTCATATCCTTTGCCTCTAATTGATGCAGTTTTCCACTTACGTAGCTCGGTCCTGGTGCTACCAAGTCCAAGAATTTCTATTTGCTAAGTGAAGCAAACTGGTGAAACATCAGGTACCCAGGTCGCCTCTGTCTTGAGTTTTCTCATAATCATTGTCCCCATCATTCGCCACCCCCAAAACTTTTGTTTCCCTCGCCTCCAGGAGAACATTCCTCCTGTTATGTTGAACTGTGCTGGAAGCAGTAAAGATTCAAGCCCTGACTGACTCCCCAATTTTTTAACCTTCTCTTTTGTGAGTAATTTAGACGTGTTTGGCAGATATAGTCCCTTCTCTGGGCCCCTAGGGAATCTGGGCTCTGGCTTGCTTTGACCAGCTAACTCTTCATGTTACAGACTGGCCATTAATAACCAGTCAAAGCTGGGCTATCTCCCCATTCTCTCCTTACTTCGTGGGGCCCAGCAGTTGCAATCAAATGTGTGCTTTTGAGCTTAAATCAACTTTCATTTCAGAATCATTCCCTGGCCCTGGAAAACCCCCAAAGATCGTGAACTCTAGCAGGTTAGGAAAATCACCAAACCCGCAAAGTGTGGGGAGTTTGCTATGTACCAGAAACCTCCTGCATTTTCTGTGAAATGAGGAGTTGCCGCTCCAAGCCCCAGTACCAGACCAGATGAGCCCATTTTCATACTCAGCTCATTTTCATGCAGATAATGGGAGAGAAGCTGTCACTGGTGTTTTCCTGCTGGCAGCCAGCCCTGCACAGCTCTGGTCTTGCCACAGGCAGCCTCCCTGAACTCAGCCAGGAAAACAAGCCTCTCACAACCCAGCTTCAGTTCCGGCATTATTCTTTTTTTTAAGAAAGTCAAATAAACTTAACCTGGGGTTTCTCAGGGGATGTTTTGTGTTCTTGTTGTTGTAAAGTACAGAATGGGCCAGGAACAACATGGGAAAGACACCAGAATTAGAATAGAATGAATGGCGCCTCCTTATTAGTCGAGTAGGAAAAATAATGATGTTGTGGAAGCATCTAAGGTCTCTAGGCTTCGTATCTGGGGCAGAAAGAGCAAACCTCAGCTATGTATCCCAAGAATCCAGTTCGTTGTGGGCATGACATCATGGTGTTGGTTGTCCATTCCGCTGCTCTGTTGGAGATGCCTAGAGAAACAGCATTTGCCATCTGATCCCAGACAGCAGCTTCCACATAACCACCGGGGAGGGCTCACTTCCACCATAGTCCTCTTCATTATTCTATTAGGTCATTTCTCAAAAGCACATTGCATCTGGAGTCCTGAAACGAGGACAACTTTAGGTGACAAAGCCACAGGGGAGGGACAGTAAGTCAAAGTGCTCTTGCTCTTATGGAGGAAACTTTTAGTATTTTCTTTACTTTAGTTTTTGCCTTAGATATGATTTTATGATATCAATAACTGAAACAGGTAGGGACTGCAAAGGAGCAGAGTTTGAACATCATTGAAGTTGAGTTGGTATAAATTCAAGGTCAATTCTTACAACTTTAGGATCCTAAATGTAATAATCCCTGTGGTTACCACACAAAATCTAGACTACACAAGAGGAAATGAGAATGGAATTAAAATATCTCACCGCAAAAATCAAGTAAACACAAAAGAAGAAAGTAATAGAGGAAACGAGGAACTATAATGCTCTGGCGTATATTGAAAATAAATAACAAACTTAGAGAAGTCTCTGCTCAGTAATTATTTTAAATGTAAATGGATTATACTCTCCAATCAAAACACAAAGATTAACAGAATGGAAAAAGAAAATAAATGATCCAAATACATGCTGCCTACAAGAGACTCTTTATTTATTTATTTATTTGTTTGTTTATTTTAATACTCACCTAAGGGGATGTTTTTATTGCTTTTAGAGAAAGAGAGAGATCAGTATTAGAGAGAAACATTGCCTTCTCTATGTGCCCTGACTGGGGATTAAACCTGCAATCCAGGGATGTACCGTAACCAGGAATCAAACTCATACCACTTGGGTGTAATGGGATGATGCTCCAACCAATGGAGCCACCTGGCCAGGGCCAAGAGACTCCATTTAAATTTAAAGACACAAATCTGTTGAAAGTGAAAAGATGAAAAAGACATTCCATGGATATGGAAACCAAAAAAGATCAAGGGTGGTTATACTAATACTAGACTACATAGACTTTATGTTTAAAAAGAAGCACATTAGATATTAATAAAAGTTTCGATGCAACTAGAAGGTACAACAATTATAAACAACTGTATACCTAATAACAGACCACCAAAATATATGAGGCAAACCTTTAAAGAATTTAAGTAATAGGCAGTATACAATGATAGTTGGAGGTTTCAATACCTCACCCTCAATAGTGAATAGAAAAAAACAGACAGAAGAGAATTACATAAATAGAGGATCTGAACCATATAAGAAATCAACTAGATATCCCAAATAACAAAATGCACATATTTTATCAATTGTAATACTCCAGGATAGATCATATGTTAGGTCACAACTTGTTTCAACAGGTTTATAAATATATCTTTTCTGACCACAGTGGATAAAGTTATAAATCAGTAACAGTAGGAAAACTAGAAAATTCACAGATTTGTGGAAATTAAACGATGCCCTCTTAAACCAATGGATCAAAGAACTCACAAGGTAAATTAAAAATATTTAGAAATGAACAAAAGCAAACATAGCAAAACTTATTGGACCCTACCTTACACCACATGAAAATATTAATTCAAAATGGTCCAAAGGCCTAAGTTAAACTGTACAAACTACCAAACTTTTAGAAGGAAACATAGGGCAAAATCTTCATGACCTTACATTTGACAATTATAATATTTTCTTGGATATTACACTGAGGACACAGGCAGCAAAAGAAAGGATAGACAAGTTGGATTTCATGCAAATAAAAACTTGCACTGGCCTGCAAACCCAAGGGTTGCTTGTTTGAATCCCATTCATGGCACATACCCAGGTGGCAAACCAGGTCCCCAGCCAGGTCTCCAGCCAGGTCCCCAGCCAGGTCCCCAGCTGAAGGCAGGTGAAAGGCAACCCTACTTTGGTGTTTCTCTCCCTTTCTCCCTTCCCCCCTTCCCCTCTCTCTAATAATAAGGAACAAAATCTTTTTTAAAAACTTTTGTGCAACAAAAAATATTATCAACAGAATAAAATGCAAGCCTGTGAAATGGGAGAGATATTGGCAAATCCCTAAAGGGATTGATATCCTAAATATGTAGAAACTATTAAAGCTCAACAATAAAAATATGAACAATCCCATCAAAAAATTACCAAAGAATCGGAATACATATTTTGCCAATAAAAAATAAAAGAAGTGTAAGTGTTTAATAAGGATGTGAAAAGATGGTTAACTTCATTAATAATTATAGAAATGCAAATCAGAACCACAATGAGAGATACTACCTCACACCCACTAGGATGTCTGTTATCAAACAAACAAAGAAAAACAGAAAATAACTGTGGGTCAGAATGTGAAAAAATTGGAATCATTTTGCACATTTGGTGGAAATAAAAAATGGTATGACCATTGTAGAAAAACAGTATGATGTTTCCTCAAAAATAGTAATATAGAATTACCATATGATCCAGCAATTGCAGTTCTTATACATACCCTAAAGATGTGAAAATAGAGTCTCAAAGAGATAATTGTATGTCCATGTTCATAAAAGCGTTATCCACAATAGCTAAAGCAACCCAAATGCCTATTGACAGATGAATGAATAAGCAAAATGTGGTAAATACATGAAAGAAAGTATCAGCCTTTAAAAATAAGAGAGTTTTGATGCTACAACATAAATAAACTTTGAGTCCATTATGCTGAGTGAAATAAGTCAGTCACAAAAAGACACATACCGTATTATTCCACTTATATGTGGTAATAAAGAAGTCAAATGTATAGACATAAAAAATAGAATGGTGATTGTCAGAGGATATTACCTTGTAATGCATATACAGTTTCTGTTTTTGCAAGATGAAATGAGTTCTGTAGATGGATGGTGGCACAAACAGGGGAAGTGTGGGTAATATCACTAAACTGTATAATTAAATATTGTTAAAATGGTAAATAGGGGACTTTCACTGTAATTTTTTTTTTTTAAATGGGGAAAAAGTGTCAGGGCATAGCATCCTGGTCCTAGAGAAGAGACCATAAGAATATATGAATAAGTCAGGGGCCAAGCAAAGGGGTCCACAGTTGAGGAAGCCTTTGTACATAGCAACTACCTTAGAGGAAAGCCTGATGTATGTTCCATGTGTTCACGGGGCACACCACAGAAGATGACAGTTCAATGGGTGTACATGAACCCATGGTTGGCCTCGGACTGACTCAGGGGCCAGAAGCAACCAGGCTTTAAGGTGAAGAGATTCAGTTAGCAAAGTCTGGAAAACAGAAGTTAACAGAAATCTTATCCGCTGGGGCCTGGACTGTGATCTTCAGTGTGTAGCGCCTACCCATGTTTTCCTATGTTTCACGGAGTTCTGCTTTGTTTCAAGGCTGGGAGGAAAATTCCAGAGATGCATTAGTCTTGAGAAGAGCTGGGTATTCACTGAGCAAAAATGACTCCATCCCGCACATGTCCTCCTGGCCAAGGTGTGTGGAGGGGCCAACTCCACAGGCCGCTGTGTTAGGAAGACACAGGCTCTTACTGAGTTGGCTTGCGTTTCAGAATGAATTCAAACAGCTGCGGAGGCACCCTTCAGGAGTGGGAATCAAAATGATACAATCTGCCACCCTTTCCCTTGAGAAAGACTCTGGCTTCTCCCAAGGGCTCTTGAGAATAGACTTCTTGAACACCCATGAAACAACCCTATCTTGGCCTCACTCATGTTTTGTCTGCAGTGATTGCACCGTCCTCCATAGCAGTGACGTTCGCTGTCAGTTGACCTGCCCTGCGGGATGAGGCTGTTCTAGAGTCGGGGTGGTGGCTGTGAGCCCCAGATGCAGGACAGAGAGAAGAGGATTGGGTGGAACTTGTTTACTTCCCGCAGCGCTCTGCTGCTGGATGCTTACCAGCATGGATTTGGAGTCACTGCTAGAATTTCACTCCAGCTGCCAGCGGATGAGGCAAAGCATGTTCCCATCTCACTCTCCCATCCGCCCCCCACCCGCACCCCCTGCCACCACCTCCAGGCTCTGGAAAGCAACAAACAAACAAGAAGTCAAAACAGGACAGTGGGGAACGTGGAGCCCTCAGAGAAAGAAACCACTTGCTCCACTTTTCAGCAATGGATGTTCAAAAAGCAGGGAGTCAGGTTGGTGTCATTTCAGGAAAGAAAAAGAAAATTTAACTAATGCACTCGCTTAACGGTAACTTTTTTTCGGTGGATATATCAGGTCCTAAGCAAATACAGCATGCCAGGCCCCGTTGCAAAGTGTTTGGTGTGCATTGGAATCCTCCCCAGGCCAACTGGAGAGAGGGACTGCGATGCACCCTATAGATAAGGAAACTGAGGCACGCAGGTAGTAAGCCGCTCCCCAAATTTCAGCTGGTGAGGTTCGAACTTAGGCAATGTGACTCTAGAAACTGCATCTGAAAAAAGGGAAAAAAAAACGTTGACACCTGGTCACGTGCTTGGTCTGACCTTGGCCCTGGGACAGATTCTAACACTAACATTGCCGAGGTGCACTTACAGTTCATGTTAGATGTTTTTTTGACTCAGCTCAGTTGCTGAGAGAGTAAAATGCCTCAGAATAAAAATGTCTCTTTTGATTTTTAAGTTACGACAACACATCCAGAAATGATTGCCTCTGGACCAGGCAGGGGTAAAGAGAACTTGTGAAGTTCTGGGGCCTCAGAAAGGCAAATCAGTTTGGAAACAAGGTGGCATTGGTGTGTTTGAGGCCAAGCCTGAGCACGGCTTGGGGCTGGCCCAGCCGACCTAAGGAAAGAAAAGTCGGTATGGCCTTCTGTATAGTAATGAAGCTACTGTGTCCTAGATAGGCCAGGAGAAAGGGTAAAAGAATAAGAATTATCATCACAAAGATAAAAGAAAAAGAAAAGAAATGCCTCCAGTAACTATCTAAGAGGGAATTAGGAACTATATATATACTATATCAGGGATAAGTTTAAGAATTATAAAGTGTGTAACATCCCCATCTTTGTTCCTCCCTACCATATATGTTTTAAAAAGTTTCCCTCCCCACCCTGCTGAAGGCTATGCCTGGTTCCTTGCTCCTACCTCCTATTTACTTAATCAAACAACATATATTAGATCACATCAGCTGTCGGTGGGGCTGCTGGCACACATTTCAGCGTAATGTAGCCTAGAAAACTTCTTTGGATCAGGTTGATTGGGTATTCCATCTTTTGGAAAATAATGGAGGCTACCATGCTTCAGTGAGACACACATTCATTCATGAATCCAACTGGGTACCCATTCATCCTTCCCCCAACTAGTGTTCGTTAAATATTTCCTGTGTGTCAGTGATGGGGGAAGATGAGGGATGATATAGAGTCTTTGTTCTCTCAAACCATACATTCCAGGAGGGGAAGCATAACTATGATCAACTATGTAATAAACAATACACATTTCCCATTGGGATGAGCGCTATAGAGAGAGGCTGAACCAGGTGATCTGGTAGCAAAGTTTGATTGTGTAGTTAGGTAAACCTTCTTAGAGGAGGAGAGATTAAAATGAAGATGTGCCTGATGAGAAGAAACCAGTAATAGGAAGAGCATTCTAGAACGGAGAGCTGCTTGCCTGAAGGCTCTGAGATGGACCCTGCCAACCATGTATGAGGTATTAAAAGCAAACCTGTGGTGTGCACCATACTGGGCAAAGACAGAGTGGTTAGAATGAGGCAAGAGAGGTAGAAATGAACAGAAATTATTGGGTGGTAAAAGCCTAACTAAGGAATCTGGCTTTTGTTCTAAGCCTGACTGAAAACCATTGGTGGATTTGATCCTGGGAGTGTCAAGATCTGATTAACGTTTCAGAAAGATCACTCTGTCTGGTATATGGATGTAGGGTTGTAAGAGGAGCAAGAATGGCAGCAGGAAGGCTGTTTGAGAGGTGAGGTAGCTTAGAATGGGTCTGCAAAATTTATAGATGTGTGGAAGTGGATGAATTATGAAGAAGTAGAAGACAGAAGATGAAGGATGGTGATAGAAATCACAAGCTCTCTTTCATCCTTCAACAGAAATGTGTTGAGCATTTACTTCATCATGTACCTGGTATGCAACAATCAGTAAGATAAAATCCCTGGCCTTAAGGACCCCAAAGTCCTAGTGGGGAATAATGAGTTAAAACCAAATAACTAAGATGCATTTTAATAAATACTGTAATCAAGGAGTATATATGGGGGTTGTGGGAGTCCAAAGGAAAGGCTGATTAACTGTCTTAAAATTAAATATGTCAGTCTTTTGACAGATATTGTTTTTATTGAATTCTGTCCATTGGTTCATTGGACTGGGTTAATGTGAAAAAGCTCAATATAAATTATGTCAGTCAAATGTTTGGATTTGTGTTTTGGGCAAAAACTTATTTGACAGTGCTGGGTAACTGGCTTCAACTTCTTTCACATCTGCAAAACAGTTTGTCATTAGCACCTCCAGCTCTGCACCCAGGGGTGCAGGGCTGTGGTGGCCATACCCTGGCCTCACCAGCTCAGTGACCTCAGTGACCTCTGGGTTAGCACTGGGAGCTGGGAGAGTCAGGTGGGTGTAGGGGATGTTCATCTTATCCCTGTGGACCACACTGCTAATGAGCAAAATTAGGGGTTTTTTAAAAGTATAATGTTCTATACAGTAAAAATCAGATTCTGTTAAATAGTTCTACCAGCTTGGGACAACAAGTAGATATTTAACAACCATCCAAATCAAGATTCAGAACATTAACAACATCCCCAAATCCCACTCCCACTTCCAACTCCAGGTTCTCTGATCTGTTCCGTTTCAATAGTTTTTGCTTTTTGCCCAGAGTATCATCTGCCTTCATCCTTTGGGGCTATTGTAATAAAAATACCATAGACTGGGTGGCTTATACAAAACAAATTTATTTCTCACAGTTATGGAAGCTTGAAAGTCCAAGATGAGGGTGCTGGCAGATTTAATACCTGGTAAGAGCCTTCTTCCTGGTTCACAGATAGATATCCAGCAAGGGCTGTGTCCTCATATGGCAGGAAGGGTGAGAGTACTCTCTGGGATCTCTTTTATAAGGACACTAATCCATTCATGAGGGCTCCATCTACATGACCTATCCTCATCTTAAAGACTCCACCTCCATATACCATCACATTGGGGATGAACCTTCAGTATATGAATCTGGAGGGACACATTCAGGTCACAGCATCATCTAAACACAATCATACAATTTGAAGTTGTTTGACTGTAACTTCTTTCACACAGCATCGTATAGGGAGATTCATCAATTGTTGTATATATTAGATGTTGACTTCTTTTTAATTACTGAGTAATATGTCACTGCATTGCTGTACCACAGTTCATCAGCTTTATAGCTAAAAGACATTTGGGTGATTTTTCTTTTATGATTCTGAATGAAACCACTGATATATATAGATATGCATACATTTTATTTCTCTTGGGTAAATACTTAGAAGAGAGATTGTTGGGTTATATAATAAGTACATGTTTAACTTCACAAGAAACTGTCAAACTAATTTTTCCAAAATGGCTATATTTTTTGCATTTCCACTAGCAATTCACAAGAGGTCCATTGCTCTGTAAAGTTGCCAGCAATAGATGCTATGAGTATTTTTTTTTCCATTTTAGTGATTCTAGTGGGCAGGTGTCTCACTGGGGTTTTAATTTGCAGTTTTTAATCAACTAGTGTCAACCATCTTTTCATGTGCTCCTCCGCTATATGATGCATTATATAAATGTATGTCTTGTTATTCATGTGAAGCAGTGTTCAGTCTTCTCTTTGCAGCACTAGGGATGCAAAAATAATTCACTTTCGGTGTCTACCCTTAGGAACTTCCTGCCAGACAATGCAAATAAATACATCACATCCACAAATGTAACCTGAGTAGTTCTTTGGGAGTTTCGAGTAAGTTAAGATTATAACCTTTTAGGGACAATTGGGACAATCTTCAGAGAGCACACAGGCTCTGAAAGGGCATCAGAATTTAGTTTTGAAAGGCAGACAGAGACAGGGTCCCTAGACCTAGAGGGGGTCCCAAAGGCGATGTAGGAATTCCACTTAAGTGACAGCAACAGTGAAAAAACTGACAATCCTAGAAGAAAGGAATGTGTGAAGGACAAAGATAAAGAAAAAACAGAGCATGAATGGGGGGCAGGGCTGCCTCACACAGGAGAGGGAGGCAGGGGAGCATGGGGAAGAACTAAGATTGTTTTCAAGGTCAGAACTTTGAGAAGACTTGAATCAACAGTTGATAGAGCAATAAATTCTGAGTGTATGAAGCAAAGAAGTGTGAGGAGAGCTCAGAGTTGGCGCTGGTGACATTTCTCCCCCAGGCCAGTTCTCCTGCTTGGGCTTCACAATCCAGGACATCCGGGGGTGGGGAGCAGGAGGATGGGTGGAGGGGGTAGGCACACCCTTCAGGGAGGTAGGGAACACTTGCACTCACGCTGTGATCCTTCCACCCTCCCCAGGCTCCTGTACTCCAGCCCACAGTCCCAGCCTCCAGTCTGGCTGCCACCTGTTGGAATATTTGCATCCTCCCCCACAACACAGGCCCTACCATATCTGTCTTCAGCAGGCTGACAGCTCAGAGGGCCCCCAAATACAGAAAATTAATGGGGTACCTCCCAACACCTTCTCCACGGAAGCCATCACCATTGTATTTGGACCAGGCAGGATCAGGGTGGGGACCTGCCCCAGAATATTCAGACCTGTGCCCCAGAGCAGAGTCTATGGAGTCTATGGCTACAAAGTGGTCCTGTGGTCCACAGGATCTCACCATCCATATTGCAAAGGTAAAAGGGTGAAGCAGTAAGAGAAATTCCAGGGAATGGTGGCCTGATGCCTGCAGGAGGGGACCGTTCTTTCACTCAGGAAGAAGACTCAGGCAGAAACGCTGCGGGTACTCAGGGCTCAAGCTGTGGGTTGGGCTATGTCAACACAACCACAAGTCTGTCCCAGCTCCTAGTAGACGTCTGGGCATTCTTTCCAGGACCCAACCTCCATGACAGCAATAGGAAACAAGGTAGTAACTTGCAGCCTCTTCCAAAAGGTGTGGTTTTGTTTCACAGCCAATTTAGAAATGCAAAGCTTTGTACTTCCTGAGCTATCAACAGCATGTAAGAGGTACTAATGTCACAGGCTGATATTTCTCCTGTCCTTGCTATGTGTCCGTCATTTCATTAATAAGCATTTTATTTCCACTACTTCACTGGGCCTTAAAGAAAGCTGTGTGGGTAAGCTTTGTTTCTCCATTTTAAACATGTGAAAACTCAGCTTTGCAAAGGTCACCCAAGTTGTTCGTGGTAATTGCTGGAAAGAGATAAAACTGGGATGCAAATGTAGAAGATCAGATTGAACAAAATGCATTCCTGCCCTCTGCATGAATTCACTTCCTTGTGATATTAAAAGAGTTACCACTAAAGAACTATTCAGAGTAGTTTCTCAACTTGAAATATGATTACAGTGAAATTTTAAAATTAAGTGGTCCATCATGTCAGGCTTGCGAATATTTTGAGTAATGGTTGCTACTTTTATTATACCCTGGCTAACTGTGACGTAATAAGATATATATTTAGTTTCTGCCCCTTGTTCCTGACACAAAACTCTTAAAACCCTTGTAACTTTGGAGTGATAGGGATATTAGGCACACCCTTAGTTCTAATATTTGGTCTTTGACCTCGCTTCCTGACAGAGCTCCTAAATCCCTTGGGATTTCCTGGAGGATAAGAATGTCTTGGAACATTCAGCCCTACCCCTCACCCTTCAGGGCAGGGCAGAGAGGAAAGGTGGTTGAATTAAAAATCAATCTTGCCTATGTAATGAAGCCTTCAGAAAAATCCCTGAAGTAGAGGGTTGGTGACTTCAGGGTTGATGACTATATCTATGTGCTGGGAGGTTGACACAACCCAACTCCACAGGGACAGAAGCTTCTACACTCAGGATCTTTCTGAACTTCACCTTATATACCTCGTCACTGGGTTATTTATCCATATCCTTTGTAATACCCTTATCACAAACTGGGGAACCGGTAGATGCTGGATTCTAAAATGTTGTAGATCACTTGACAGGCCAAGCTCATTGTCCATCCAGCCTGTGGCTTGACATGTCTTTATTTTTATCTTTTGCATTTTGCACAATCTGCTACAATTTTAATATGTTTTAATATATCCAATGTTTTTCATTACCGATACTTAAGAAGACCTGCCATAAATATCTTTCACATATGCTTTTTACATATACTCTTAGACACATTATATTCCTTATTGCTATGGAAGATGATAATCCTTGAAAACTAATTATTGTAACTATCTCTTGTTGGCTAGAGAGATACCAGATTTTTTATATACTAACTGAATATCAGCTACCTTGCTATATTTTCATTGCATCCGTTTGATTCAGCTAGGAATATATAAGCCACTCTGGGTTTTCAAACAAAAAAGACTTTATAGAAGGGGTTGGATGGCTTACAAAACCACTGGAAAAGCTGAAGGATAAAATCAGGATGGAACTGAGCTGACCTTCAGCTTCAGCCTCAGAGAATGGTGAAGAAGGACTTGCCTTGCTGGATACTGAAATGCATATAATGCCACTGTAATAAAAACAGTTTGATAGTGGCATAAAAATGTCAGAAGGATCAGAGAACCAGAATACAGTGCCCAGAAACAGATTCTAGCATATATGACCATTTAATAAATGAAAGAAGTGGTATTTTGATTTACTGGAAATTTAATAAATGATGCCAGCACAACTGGTTTTCTACCAAAAAGAAATAAGAAACTTACACATCTACTTGATGCCATGTTAAAAAAAAAAAATCTACATAGGATAAAAGCAAATTTTTTAAAACTAATAAGTGAAAATTTAGCGATAGTATGTTAAAAACTAAACATTTGGAAAACCTTTATAACTAAAATTATTAAAGAAAGGCAGCCCTGGCTGGTAGCACAGTGGCGCTGGCCTGCGAACCCAAAGGTCGCAGGTTCGATTCCCCAGCCAGGGCACATAGCCAGGTTGCAAACCAGGTCTCCAGTCAGGTCTGTGGCTGGAGACAGGTGAAATGCAACCATACATTGATGTCTCTCTCCTTCTCAGCCTCTCTCCTTCTCTGCCTCTCTCCCTTCACCTCTTTCTAAAAAATAATGAAATAAAATCCTTAAATAAAAAAAGAAAGGCAGACATATGATGGCTTAAAATTTTAACCTCCATGGTTAAATTTTTTTAAAAATCCGTACTAAAGCAAAGCAAAGAAAATAGTAAATTCTACACATGTGCTACATTATAGGTTAAAATATATTAAAAATAAACTGACATCAAAAATACATAGAAGCCAGCAGGGAAAAATGGACAAGATATATGAACAGATTTTTGCAAATGGCTATTTAATCTCTTTATTAGTAATAAAAATGCAAATAAACTTAAGAGCAAGGTAGCCCTTTATACCCATCAGATGAGAAAAAAAATGTTCATTTTTTGCTAATAGAGATATAGGCAACTTATGCGTTGTTGATATCAACATAAATCAATCTGGCTTTCTGCACAGAATTTTTGCAGGATCTTTAAAATTTTAAATACACATATTTGTTGACCCATTACACCCACTCTTGAGAATCCAATTTATAGAAATAAAAGTACTAATATATGATAGTCTACACATGGAAATAAGGGTTTGTTGTAGGGTTTTTAAGAGTAATGAACACACTGGGGAAGCAGTGAATGCTATTCAGAAGGATACAGGTTGAGCAGATTATGGGCCATCTGCAATGGGGAATGTTATAGTCTCTCTAACAGATAATGTTAGATTCAGACCAGAAAGAATTACTATGAACTACGATGAAGGGAGAAAATCAATATGCAGAGAAACATTAAGTAGTGTGGTCATTTAAAAAAAATAAAATAATGGCAAACCTTTTCTATCTATATTCATATTAATACTTAAACCTGTGTCATCAGTTAAAAGCTACAACCACAGGTACTGGATGATGTGAGCACTGAGTAGGCTATGTAGTTATTATTAGTTATCTGGGACAGGATGGAAGGTAAGAAAGAGAAAATAAATAGGAGGCACATGTCAAAACTTAAAGAAAGTGAAAGACTGTATTAAAATATCTAACATAAGAAAATATATATATATATATATACATATATATATATATATATACATATTTATATGCACATATACAAAGAGATGCAGAAAAAAGATGACCAATAATGTGTTGATTTTGGTTGTCTTGATACAGCAGGATTGTAAGCTACCATTAAATTAATTCTTTATATTTCATGTTTACATTTACAATAAAAAAGTATTAACTACATGATTGTAAGAAACTGCAAAGCTATTTTCACTGCTGAAAGATAAGAAAGAAAGAAAATTTTATTTCTTTCAGTTGTCTACATAAGCCTTCTTGGCTACTTTAATATAAACCAAAAATAAGTAATCACAAGTACCCAGAAGAAAGAAAAGTCCCTCTAACTATCTGATAGATCATGTCTGTGAATCATCATAGATCTTCACATGGCTTACTTTCTACTGTCTTTAATTTTCTGCCCAAGATTAGCTCTTTAGAGAGGATTTTCCTGACCACTTGGTCTATTTTTTTTTTTTTTTTTTTAAGATATTGTTCGTTATTTTCAGGGAGAGGGGAAGGGAGAGAGGAAGAAAGGGAAAGAAGCATCCATGTATGGTTGCCTTTCACCTGCCTCCAGCCACAGACCTGGCTGGAGACCTGGCCTGCAACCAGGGTATGTGCCCTGACTGGGAGTCGAAACAGTGACCCTTGGGTTTGAAGGCCAGCGCCTTACCTACTGTGCCACCAGCCAGGGATCACTTGGTCTATTTTGCCAGTCACAAAAAATTCTTTAACTTCACATCGACTTTAGGTCATATTTATTGCAAACTTCTTATTGTTCTTTTTATACTTTATATAGTTGAAATCAAAGTTTGTTTATTTTTAGGAATGCTCTTTAAATAATAATTTAAAAATGCAATTCGGGCTCCATGTTTTCCTCTGAAAAATACAACTTTATTTGTGACTCACAGATTTTGTAAGTTTTGTTTTCCCCATTACTTCTCTTATAAATAATCTGTGATTTACATTTTCCCCTCCTTAATTAGATGCTGCTTAAAAATGTTTCTAAATAAAAATGGGCTAGTTATGTTTTTGAAAGGCAGACATCATTTGTTATTGATTTTCATACTTCTGTAAGGAAGAGGGTATGATCAGAAAAAATCAGGCCTATAAAATCTATTAGAAATGTATGAAGTTTTTTGGGGGCTAAATATATTAGTTATTTTTTCTTATAGTGTTTCAAGGACATTTATAGTTTAAGGTGATATCTTCTACAAATATATATGAAGTTGTGCTTATTGATTTCATTCTTCAAATATTCTATTTTTACCCACATGGATTTTTGTATTTTAAAATAGTTACACTGAAATTTTCTTTTTGTAAATTTTTTTTTTTAATTTTTTTAAAGATTTTATTTCATTATTTTTAGAAAGAGGGGGAAGGGAGAGAGGCAGAGAGGGAGAGATACATCAATGTATGGTTGCTTTTCACCTGCCTCCAGCCACAGACCTGACTGGAGACCTGGTTTGCAACCTGGTTATGTGCCCTGGCTGGGGAATCGAACCTGAGACCTTTGGGTTCGCAGGCCGGCACCTTATCCACTGTGCTACCAGCCAGGGCAATGAAATTTTCTAAATCAATTTTAAAAATTACGGTGTTTCTAGAATTCTAGCCTAATGTTTATATTTTGCTGCATTGCTGTTTCCTATAAAAGGATGTATATCCTTTTAAGTCTCTTTTATGGACTATTACCTTTATTTATTTATTTTTTTTTTGCAATATTATTTTGTGTTAGTTTCAGGTAGACAGCATTGTGTTGACAATCATTCTTTACAGTGTTCCCCCCAATATTTCCAAGCACCATATATAGTTATTACAATATTATTGACTATGCTAAACATTACATCCCCCTGCCTATTCTGAAACTACCAACTCATATTTCCTTTTTATCCCTTCACCTTTCCATCCAGTTCCACAACACCCTGCATTCCCTTTAGTAACTATTAGTCTGTTCTCCATACCTATATGTTCATTTCCATTTTGTTTGTTAATTTATTTTGTCCTTTAGATTCCACATATAAATGAAATCTTATGATATTTGTCTTTCTCTGCCCTACTTTATTTAATGTAATATCCTCTAGGTCCATGTATGCTCTGGCAAATGGTAAACCTTCATTCTCTTTTATGGCCCAGTAATGATCCCAGAGTGTGTGTATACACATCTTCTTTATCTATTCATCAATGGATGGAAGTCTAGATTGCTTCCAAATCTTGGCTATTGTAAATGACACTGCAATGAACATAGGGGTGAATATATTCTTTCAGATAAGTGTTTCAGGTTTCTTTGGATAGAATCACTGGATCATAAGGTAGCTCTATTTTTAATTTTTTGAGGATTCTCCATAGTACTTCTTACCATGACTACACCAGTCTGCATTCCCACCAACAGTGTATGATGGTTCCCTTTCCACCACATCCACATCAGTGCTTGTTGGTGGTGGATTTATTGATGATGGCCATTCTGACAGGTAGTATTTCATTGTGGTTTTAATTTGCATTCCTCTGATGATTAGTGATGTTGAGCATCTTTTCATATGTCTATTGGCCATCTGTATATTCTCTTTGCAGAAGTGTCTATTCAGGTCCTGTGCCCATTTTTCAATTGTTTGTTTTTTGAGTATTAAGTTTAGGAGATTTTTATAAATGTTGGATCGTAATACCTTATCAAATGTATCACTGGTGAATATCTTCTCTCATTCAGTGGGTTATCTTTTTTTGTTTTGTTGATGATTCCCTTTGCTATGCAAAAACTTTATAGCTTGATGTAGTCTCATTTGTTTAGTTTTGTTTGTTTCACTTATCCAAGGAGATGTATCAGAAAAAAATATATATTTCTATGAGAAATGTCAGAGATTTTACTGTTCATATATTCTTCTAGGATTGTTTTATGGTTTTTAGTCTTACATTAAACATTTCAATCCATTTTGAGTTTATTCTTGTATATGGAGTAAGAGGGCAGTCTAGGTCTTTTCTTTTTTTTTTTTTTTTTTAACATATTTGTCCAATTTTCCCAACTCTATTTATTGAATGGACTGGTTTTACCCCATTATATGTTCTTGCCTCCTTTGTCATAACTGACCACTGACACTTCACATACCTACTCCAGCTCTCCCATTGAGATGAATGCCATAAAACAATGTCTTTTTCTACCTCAATGTGAAACCTTTAGAATTGCAGTAAACCCTGCCAAACATGGAGTTGGAGATAATGCAGTTAGTGAGTAGTTACTGATCCCTGCCCAGCTCCAGTTCTCAAACAGCAGTGGGTTAGCGTTGTTACCGTTTATAAGAGTGGACTAAAATCAGAACGTAACTACCTCGTGACCAATTAGGACTCTTCTCAAATGCAGCCAACTTTCAGTCAGATACAGTATACTTTTTACTATCTTTTGTGATTTTTGACAATGCAGATCTGGATAGTACTGTATTATGTGTTTCATTAAATCAATAATACTGTGGGCCTACATTTTACAAGTGAAGTTCAAATAAAATCTGAAGTTATAGTCAAGCATCAATATTTGTTTCTCAGTTTTGACAGATACACCATGGTAATATATGATGGTAACTTTAGGGAAAATTGAAACAGAGTGAGAGGTATATGGGAACTCTTTGTACTATCATCTTTGCTTAGTTTTTAAACATCTAAAATAACCCCCAAATATGGATTGGTGCTGGCCTGCGAACCCAAGGGTCGCTGGTTCAATTCCCAGTCAGGGCACATAACCAGGTTGCAAGTCAGGTATCCAGCCAGGTCCCCAGCTGGAGGCAGGTAGAAGGCAACCATACATTGATGTTTTACATCCTTTCTTCCTCCCTCCCTGCCCTCCTCTCTAAAAGTAATGAATAAAATCTTTTAAAATAAAATAAAATAACCCAAAAATTTAAAAAAGGTTTACTTTTAAAAAACCTTCCCATAATCTAAAGACCGCACTTTACTTTTTCTTAGCTCTGGGCTAAATTCACTTAGTTACTTTTCCTTAGGTCCAGTTACATACCTAGAAAGGTAGGTACTTAAAGATAGGGTGCTGACATGTTCAATATTTACCAAGCACCTACTATGTGACCATGGAATAATGGTTTAATTATGGTGCCTATATGTTACATATGTGGCAAAACTGCTATACCTGCTGGGGAACAGCCACCTCAGCCCTGTTTCTCTTTCCGTTGATTTCCTATCCTGTGTGTCTGTAGCCATCTGAAAGATATTGAGGACTTATTTTCTTTTCCCTGAGGTTTTCTTTTTAGTAGCTCTTTGCATACATTCAAAGCAACTCTCCTTTGGGTAATGTGCTGAAGTGGTTCCCCGTATTTCCAGTAAATGGGAGCAGACTCTGAAATGGTATCTCTGTGCAAAGCCCTGCGTTGCCTGAAGGACATGCAACACAACGGGACGCGCACCTTCATTCTTGAGCTCAGCCAGGTCCAAACCGGATAGTGGGTGGAACAATGGGAGACAGATAGCATCAAGTTCTTGGCCAACAAAAAGTCTAAGAAATAGTTTTCCCCTTCCCCTGGAACCTGCTGGGAATTCAAGAATCAAGAGTGATCCTGGGGTGAGTGGAGAGGGTGTTTGGGGAAGGAAAGAGGAGAAAAGGCATCAGCCGAGCCAAGGGTCTTGGTCTCCCCAGCCTTTTTCCTCTGCAGGGCTCTGAGTGGAGGAAGGAAATAGGCCATTAGCAAGTGTGTGTTCGTTCCTGACAAATTTGAGATAATTCCCGTCAGCCAGGGTCTCATCGTAGCTGGATGAGCCATTAGATGCTAAGGGCGTCATCCTCCGGGCTTTTGAAGTCAGAGGAGCGAGTTTGGGGTTCAGCCAAATCTCCTCGGGCCATCACTGTATCTTACCTTGAATTATAGCAGGAAAGAAAGCAGAACTTTCTCTAGGATATCAGACCTCCCTGAGGTAGGTTGACATTCGTATGTCCTCTTTGCAACTGAGTCTTGAAAAATTATTAAAAGGTGTTTAGGGCCTTAAAAAAAAAAAAATTCCTAACCCAAATAAAAGCCTCTTTTTCAGAAAGAGAAAACATGGTGCTGCCCAACTTCTCCCCTAAGCATTACAGATTGTTGAAAACCTTTTCTGGTGGGGTGTCAGAAGGCTGAAATTCTCAAGTTTGGCACAAAGTCAGTCCGGTGGAAAAAACAGGTGGTGAGAGTTGTAAAAATGTATTTAAAAACAGAATGCAGAATTTTGATTGTGAAATTAATGTACACCATTTATTGGGTACTGCATGACAAAAGGCATTATTACCTAGGTAGATGATCAAATTCAGAGGTAAAGAAGAGCGTGGCTACATTTCCAATTATTTGTAATTTATTTATTTTTAAAGATTTTATTTATTATTTTCAGAGAGAAGGGCAGGGAGGGGAAAAGAAAGGGAGAGAAGCATCAATGTATGGTTGCCTTTCACCTGCCTCCAGCTGAGGACCTGGCTGGAGACCTGGCTTGCAACCTGGTTATGTGCCCTGACTGGGAATCGAACCAGCAACCTTTGGGTTCGCAGGCCAGCGCTGATCCACTGAGCCACACCAGCCAGGGCTCCAAATATTTTTTTAAAGTGGGGGAAAAGCATCTTGGAGGCATTACCTCCATAAGATGCAGGAGGCAAATACCACTATACGTCATTATTAAAACTATGTTTTAACTGGCTATTTCTAGCTGGTATACCTATGAGGTCTGTCCCAGAAGCATCAAGCCAATGTCAGTATAATTAAAACAGTTTGTGCGGCAAATACTTCAGGACAGACCTTCATACATTTATATGACTTGCAGGCCAACATGGAACAAGACTGAGACACATTAGTAAAAGCTTGATATTGTCATTCTTGCATTGGACATCAACTGCTACAGTGGCCTAGACCAGGATCTCAGGAGAGGGAGGGGTCTTTATTCTTTAACGAAGCAGAGATTATGCCTGTAGTGATGTGTATATGCACTCAGCACCTTAACCAGCTTGCTATTTAGTTTTTTATTAAAGACACATCTCTTCTCGAGAGGATTGTTTCTGGACATCATGTTCTGGAACACGGAACTTATTCTCGGCAGTAAATTTTCTTTGAAACAAGTGCAAGATTATATTTGCAACTAGACAATACACATCAGAGAACTGACTGGGGTCTTTGCCTTCTCTATGCTAACACCATCGTATTGGTTACATTTTTTAAAATTTAATTTTATTGTTGTTTTATTATATTCATTCCTTTTTTCCTTCCCTCTGTCCTCTTCTCCACCCACCCAGTCCCCGCAAAGTCAATCTTACTCGTCCATGTCCATGGTTCTTCCACACTAGTTCCTTGATTAAACTGCTCCCCTTCTTTGTTTCCTCCTCTCATTTTAAAAATCAGGAATTATACAAGTTTAAGGAAGAGCCCTGGGGAAAATATACTGGAGCTAAAGACACTAGAAAAGGAGTCAAGTTTCTCTTCAGTCTTCTGTGAAAGCAAACATGACCTCGAAAAATGGCTCTTCACATGGGCTCCAGAACAACCTCCACTTTTTACTGATCCTAGTCATTAAGAGAAAAGCTCCTAAATTGAAATTTTAGAACACAAAATTTATAAAGTTAAAGTAAGCACACATTAAGTGAAATGATCAAAAGCTAGGAAAGATAGCTAAAAGGGAAATTAATAGCATTATTTTCTTGCTTTGTATATTAAGGACCCATGGTAAAAATGATAACAGACTTTATGCTAAAAATAACATGTATCAGAAAAGATAAAAGGAAAAAAGAACTCTGAAACTTAGAAGCAAACCATGTCTAAAGTAGTGTAGGAAATATATATGAGGATATATGTGTATGTATATTACATATGATAATATGAGTGTATGTGTACACACATATATAAAAGGTATCTCAGAGAAAGGTAGAAAAGATAGGTCAGAAACAACTAAAGGAATAGTTGAAGAAAAATTCTTATGTTAAAAATGAAAACATAACAATTTGCTGGCTAACATAATTCATCAATCCTGGAAAATTAAAAACAAACAACAATAAAAGCCAAGATTTATCCAGGTACTATGCTGGAAATTCAAATATAAAGCATACATCTTAAGTGAGTGTGAACAAAAGGAAAGTTGATTTAAACATAGCAAATCACGGTAGTTTCATATTTTTATATCTGCCACCCCAGTGTCTAAATAAACAGAAAAGACAGAGTTCGAGGGGAAAAACAATGGCCCCATATCCCATACCCAATTACTCTGTAAGAGCAGACGGAAAACATTCTCAGACAGGCACAGGCTTAGTAACAAAGGCAATCCGTGTTCTCTTGCAGAGAAAATTACTCTAAGTCACTCCACCTGAGCAAAAGATAAATCAATATAAACAACTCAAGAATGAGGAAGTTGTGGTAATAAGGGATTGATGGTGTCCCTTTGGGCATTGTACTTCTTAGCCCGTATTGAGTTCTTTCCACTGTGTGACTAATGGTGGGGTAGATGACATGTGGCTCTTCCTTTTAAGAGGAAAAGGCATTGCACTTGTAAAACAGGACAAATGGATGTGTCCCCTCCCACCAGCCCCAGAGGGAGCATGAACGGAGAGCTCCATCAGAACACACTCATTCTTTTCATCCGCTTCAACTGTGGTCAGCCAGGATCAAATCAAAGTCAGCCCCAGGAGAGAGCCCTGTGCATCTCCGGCTGGCTTTTTCACAACACTCCTCGCAGGTCTGACTGCATCTCACTGCAATGGGAAAAGAAATAGCAAGGGATGGATTCTCGGTCTAATTTTCTCTGTAACCTTTTTTTATTTTAATAAAAAAATGAATTCTCTGGATTAAAACAATGCAATCAGAACATGATGTTCTCTCCCGTTATTGCTTTCTCTTTTACATGTCATGAACAAATAACTAAATTGGACAGTTAAACTTCATGTAGAAATTGTGTTTACATGTATAATGTGAGCCTCATTTTTCACACTCTGTCCAAAGTTCTCTTGTGCCGAATCCTTTCTATCCACTGGAAAGAGATCTTAATAGTAGAAATTGTGTCTTTTTATCCAAAAGACATATATTATACTAAAGGGACCTGATCTTCAGTGTGCAACTTTCCTAGAGCAACAGGGACAAGCCCTTTTTTGAATAATGCTCAAGCATTCACAAGTGTTCTTCCCGAAAGACACATCATAGCCAATCAGGGACTATGTGATAATCAGGAAATAAATATTTCATTCGTCAGGAGTATGAAGAGAACTCATGCAGCAAGTCCTCTGCAAATAATAGAAAGCATCAAGCCTGCCTTTGTCCAGTTGGGAAGGTATACAGGCTGTTTTTTACTTTACAAGTGTTCTCTCAGCGCTTACTCTGCAATCATCTCATAATCATGAAAATTTGGCATTTTAATTCCATCCTAGGGGGAAAATGTGGATACTGGCACTGTGACAAGTACAACAGCATAAAAGGACAATTACCTTAGACTTACACTCCATTTTTTTTCATATTTCCAAGTAAGAATTAAAATTTTAAGGTTCAGAGTAGAAAATGTTGCTGTGACATTATAGACATGGTCTTTCACTACATTAAAAGCTACATAAACTTGTGTCCCAAGTTCTTGTCTTGGGAGTCTAATCATCATTCATTCATTTTCAGTTATCCTATAACTGTATCCTGAGCACACACTATGCCAGGCAGCATGGTGGCCGTTGGGAACCCTCCAGGTCAAGCAGTAAAGATGGACAAAGAAAGGTTCCAATCCCAGTTGCCATCTTATACAGCCTTGCATGTGTTCCCTAATGTCTAGCAACCTTTTTCCTCATTATGAGAAGAGGAAAATACTATGCCCTGGCTAGTGGCACTGTGGATAAGGCACTGACCTGCGAACCCAAATGTTGCTGGTTCCATTCCCAGCCAGGGCACATAACCAGGTTGCAAGCCAGGTCTCTTGCTGGAGGCAGGTGAAAGGCAACCATACATTGATGCCTTTCTCCCTTTTTGCCTCTCTCCCTTCCCCTCTCTCTGAAAATAATAAATAAAATCTTTTTTAAAAATAAAAATAAATTAAAAAAGAGGAAAATACTGAAACAAATTTATTAGCTTGTCCAGAAGATTATAGTAAAGTATACACATAAGATGCCTATCTTATTATTATTATTACTAGTAGTAGTGGTAGTCATCTGGTTAGGCTGCCATATGTCAAAAGCCATAGACTGAAAGACTTAAACAACAGAAATGCATTTTCTTTCAGTTCTGGAGGCTGGAAAGCCCAAGATCAAGGTCTGGCATGATTAAGGTTCCTAATGAAATTCTATTCCTCACTCACAGACGGCTACCTTCTGTTGTATCCTTGCATGGTGAAGGGAGTAAGCAAGTTCTTTGGTGTTCTTCTCAGAACACGAATCTCATCAAATCAGAGCTCTGCCCTTATGACCACAACTGACACCAATTACCACCCAAAGGTCCTATCTCCAAATGGGCCATCTTATTGGAGATTAAGACTTCAACATGTAATTTATTGGGGGAAACACAATTTAGTCCATAGCATTATTATTATTTCTACTTTTTAGCAGCCACGTGTCAAAATTTATGTCCTTAAAGGCTAAAAAAACACCCATTCTTTAAAGATGTCGCAGCCTGTACAAAAAGCCCCCTTTGGACCATCTAGAAAGAATTCAGTTCCTCCCTTTATGGATTGTCTAAATTCAAGCATCTCCTATATTCTCAAGATCTGTTGTCTGCCCAATAGCGGATATTGACTGCAATTAACACTGTAACTCAAAGATTATAAATATTTCTGAGGCAATGTTTAGAATGGCCACAAGCCATCCCTTTAATTTGGCTGGGAATTTTTCACAATGTCAGGATTAAAAAGGTGGCTTTTTACACGTGCACACAAGACACTCCAACAATAGGATTCACAGCTGACCCAGTAACAAACTCTTAACCTATCCTTGAAAAGAAAAGACGGTTATGTCACTCACTTCCAGATGGGTGTGTCAAGGCTTCTGAAACACTAACCTATATAACTTGTTCTTTATATGAGGATACGAGAAGGATACATTGACTTGGGGTGGCTTAATTTCATAAACAGAGCAATGTCCTCCTCATGTGCTTCTTCAGGTAGAATTAAGGAACTAAATAATAGATGATGAAATTGGCCCCAGGCAAATACTTAGGACTTTTGAAACCTGGCTGTTAAGTGTTAGCTTGGAATTGGTCATGGAGGGAATTTTTACACCATGAAAATCAGCAAATACTGCCAGTCAGAGCCTATTTCTGCCTAGAAGAGTTGGTTTAATGGTATACCTCTGGACCCTGGAAGGACATTAGGGGGAAAGGGATGAGAATGAGGAATGGGAGTGAAAACAAATAATAAAATAAATAAGGCAAGTCAAGGGTCTTGTACAGATGATGAAAACATGCCAAGGTCAATGACATTGAACTAATTCTATCCGGCTCTGCCTGAGGTTGGGAGAATCCTGACTTTCAGAAGTAAAATAATTGCTACCTGCCAACCCCAAACAAGCTGATGATTCTATATTACCAAGTATGACAACTTTCTAGTATGAATCTCTAATTATAGTCTGGTCCTGAGAACAGAAATAAGACATACGCACAGGTGTAGCATAGCCTGCTGCAACTGAATTCACATTTAGTAAAGCTAACTAAATGTATCCTTTGCCCCCAACTTTGACATTGTCAAAGCTGGAATATGGGGTGTCATCCCAGATTTCCTTATTCTTCACACTACCACCTTTAAGATACCATTCTGAAGTGAGAATGATCATGCCATGTGTTTGGTGAAAACCCTTCAGTGAGTGTAGGTTCAAGCCCAGATCCCTTAGGGAGGCATCAGGGCACTCTTACCCTGACTCAAACATAGTTCTCCATTTTTTAAAAAGATTTTAAAATTTAATTGTATAGAGGGGGTAGGGAGGGAATAAAAGAGGGAGAGAAACACCAATGTGTGGTTGTCTTGTGCATGTCCCCAGCTGGGAATTTTGCCCACAATCCTGGCATGTGCCCTGACCAGGAATCAAACCAGCGACCCTTTGGTTTGCAAACCAGCATATAATCCACAGAGCCATACCAGCCAGGGCTAGTTTCCCATTTTTAACTCCAAATTCAAATCCTCTTTTCCCACCATTGATTAGATTTTATTTCTAAACATGCTAAATCTGGCTTTCGGTGTCTTGAACCCACCTAGCTCGTTTATGCCATCATCTTATACTTTCTGCTGCCTCTGACAAGATTGTCCTGCATCTCCCCAGCCTGGTCCATGGAGTACCCAGCTGAATTAGTTCTCTTCTGATATGGTCTTTGGAAATACAAAATGGGCTCCTGGTTCTAACAGTTTCCGTCTTGAAAAAGCTCCAACAAGAGTATTAATCTCCAGGGTACACATATTTAACCCCCACCACTGAACAAGCTAAGTATACAAGGAAATTCTTCACAAATGCTCAGCAGAGAGGGCCAAAGGCCTAATTAATTTTTCAACACTTAAGTCTGAGTTTTACAATTTTTCTCCTTCTTTATGGTAGTAAATTTCTCTAAAATAAGCAAGGCTTGGGAACTGGGCCTGGACCAGCATGTTCATTTGGTAGGGGGTTTTCTTGACTTAAGCTGCGTATATCTGGAGAACATTGCCACAGGTCAGATGTCAGTATTAGTCCAGTTCCCTTCTCATGGGCAACACAGGCCTCCCGTGTGCGAAATCTGCCGAGACAGCTGGCTGTGTATGTCCCTCTGGCTCTCACTCCATTCACTACAAGTACTATGGGCCTTAGCACCCAGCAATGTTTTCAAATTCAATTCCCACACTTGTAGAATCAATGACCTGGAAGTAACTTCATCTACTGATTAATTTAATTACATATTTATCCCATAGGTAAGAAGTGCTCGTGCCTCCCACACCAACTTTCATCCCATTACTACCTTTCACTCAATCCTCGCTATTCACAAAAATAATCTGAATGTCTGCTATCTCTTCTATGTTTATTTCAGAGTCAAGAAGAACTCAGGTATCAATATTTCAAAAAGTCAGATTTTTTGCCGTTGAAGGCAGAAACAACTCCTGCCCCATTTCTAAGAGCATAAGTGATAGGTATCTCCTCAATGCTTTAGACAATGATCTAAGGTTAAAAGGTTCACACAGGGCACTGCTTAAGTGAAGGAGAGGATGCTCACTTAAGCCCTATGTATCTAAACTTTTCAAAAGCTAAGTTTTCTTTCTGCCCTCAAGGATGACTTATCTTTCCCTGTGAAGCAGTTTAAAATGACACAAATTTATGACCTCACAGTGCCTGCTGCTCCGGTGTCCAGGTGTAGCACAAATGGATTCTCAGTGCAGGGCCTCACCAAGCTGATGCCAAAGATCAGCAGGGCTCTCTTCTTACTTAATGCTCACAGTCCTCTTCCACCCTCACCAGTTGTTGGCAGACCTTGTTTTCTTGTGGTTGTTGGACTAAAGTCCCCATTGCCTTACTGGCTGTCAGCCAGGGGCCACTCTTGGCTCCCAGAGGCTGCCTGCGTTTCTTGCAACAAGGATCTTTGCATCTTCATGCCAGCAATAAGGCATGAAGGCATAGAATCTCTAACTTCCTCTTTGGTGGTGTTGGAGGAAACATTCCGCTTTTATTATTTTTTCCTTTGAAAATTTTTTTATTGATCTATTGTTGCTGCATTACATTTGTCCCTTTTTTCTGCATTGCTCTCCCCTGGCCCTCCCACCTCCCCTTCTCCCAAATTTAATCTCCACACTGTTATTCATGCCCATGGCTCATTTACACCAGTTCCTTGAATAGCCCTTTTCCCTTCTTTGCCCCTTTCTCCCCTTCCCTCCTCCCCTCTGGTCACTGTCAATCTATTCCTTGTTTCCATGCCACTGGTTCTATTTCGCTCATTTGTTTTGTTCATTAGTGTCTTGTATTAGGGGAGATCCTATGGTATTTGTCTTTTGCTGCCTGACTTATTTCACTAAGCATAATACTCTCCAGTTCCATCCACGCCATTGCAAAAGGTAGGAGTTCCTTCTTTCTTTCTGCTGTGTAGTATTCCACTGTGTAAATGTACCACAGTTTTTTGATCCATTCATTTACTGTTGGGCACTTAAACTGTTGCCAGCACTTGGCTATTGTAAGTAGCACTGCTATGAACATAAGGAGAAAACATTTAGCTTTTAAAGGGCTCATATGACTGCAAGTATCTTATCCTCACTTCAGGTAACATGACAATATAGTGAGATGAGCTTGGAGAGACAAGTCAAGGATAGCAGAGCTGTGCTGGTCATATCAAAGAATGTTGATTGTATCTATGTTGTAGTGAGATGCCATTAAAGGATTTTAGGTGGGCACTGTTGCAGTGCCCAAGTGAAAAATGATGGTGGCCTACACTAGGGTGGTGTTAATGGAGTAGAAAGGAGGTCTTCCCCACCAATACAGCCTAAAGGGACATGCCCTCATCATTGTCTGCACTTCCCTTTCATGTTACTCACACATGATTTTGGAACTGTTGCTTAGCTTTTCTCCCCTCTTCCCTCACCCCTTGACTGTCTTTTAGCATTGTGTCTCTGGTACAGTATATGACACATAGTAAGCGGCCAGTAGATGCTTATGAATCACCTAACATGTCTACAGCACAGAAAATCATGGCACCAGATTCAGCCACCTCTCTCTGCACCAGATTCCTCCTATCCCTGCCTAAGTTCACATGGTGTGCTCTGCTTGACCCAATAGTGTCTGAGGGTTCTGTTGTCTTCTCTCATACCCAACCCTAGGTCAGAGGGCTAGTCCATTCAACCCAAACTGGAGTTTCTTCATCCTGGCTTTTGGTTACTGGCCAGCATTAGACAAGCCCTATCATGTCTCTGGTTGAATTGAAATGTTTTATTGCCTCTCCCTACCCCAGAAGCTATAATCGAGCTTCCTTTTGCCCACATTTCTGATACTCCATTTCCCTCTCAATATGTTGTGAAGCCCAGCCATATTGCCTCTCTTGGCCTTCTGGACCAATTCACTAAGGAACAAGGACAGGAGTTTCCACAGCCCCCAGACTCACTAGGACAGAACACTTACGTTTAAGAGATATTTGCTATCCTCTCCAGTCCTAATGCCTTTGTGAGGCCTGATGAGTCCAGTTGGAAACGCTTTCCAGTTTCCCTCTGATGGAGCTTCAGTATGACTGTTCCTCTCTGCTGGGTATGTCTGTAAAAATTCCTCTACTTATAGATTTAGTTGACTTCACTTGAATTTTGCTTTCAGTTTTATTAGAAAGACAAGCCATTTGCTCCCACATCCCATCCTCCCCCTTAAAATAAGTGTCAAGGGAACTATTTGTGTTTTGTTACTAAGGCTGTTGTTGAACTTAAGGCTCCAGTAAGAGCAAGACCCTCTTGAGTCTTGGTAACAAAATCCCAAACAGCTCACTCTGTTGGTTTTGTCCTCTCAGTCCTAGTCCCTTGTGGGTAATTTGTAAAATTAGGAAATTAAAGAAACAGAGACTGAAAAAGGACCTGGGAAATGCTTAGTAAGGACAGTCCCTTCATAGCGATGAAATCTCAACACCAACTTTACTGAAGGAATTTGAGCTGTAGACTCTCACACGCTGTAAACAATGAATATGTTCTCTCTTCCCTGTCTCTCTCGCTGTCCTCTTTTCCCCTCCTGCAAAACACAGTTGATGCTAAGTGAAAACTGATTTATTTTCCCTACATGGTCAGGAGGAAAAAATTATCTTTGCATTGAGCATGGCAATTTATGAATAAATACCTTCCAGAAAAGACTGGGACTCAGATGGAGAGTTGACCTAAGCTCTTTCTTGCTGTAATTTTTCTTGGACACCCTGCATTGTGTTCACTCCCTTCCTTCTCTGGATCCATGGGTTTCATACTCCTGATCCCAGAAGTATCAGGCATGTTTCTCAAATGAGGTGGCATATCCCCCTCTTGCAGTTATGATCCCTTTCTCCACGTGTGGAATGTCATACTGGTCAATATTGCACCAGCAGGCTCATTGGAAAAGGAGAAGCCATTTTCAGAAGAAGAGATGAGGCCCTCGTTTTGATTTTCTCCATGAATGTTCTGAATGAGCCAACAGGATACCTACACCCAATGAGGTCATGAATGGGAAAGAAAGGAATGCCATATAAACTTTTTAGACAAAAATAAAAGGCAAGAACCAAAGATGATATGTGTCTTCAGTGTGACCACAACTTTCACTTTAAATAAGCTTTATTTACATCACACCGTTTGAAATTTACATCCAGGGTCTGCCAGGCATTAAGGCGCTCTGCTTTTATAGGAAAATAATTCTCTCCTAACTGGCTCACAGGGTACAAAGGGAGGCATCTGGGCACCATGTGAGACATAGACACCCTTTAATGTCACCTCTTCCAGGCTGAGAAGCCAGTGAAGCTCTCTGGCTTGGTCTTGACTCCACCTCCTTGGCTGTAAGCTAAAGAAATAGTGAGCATAAACTACTCTCAGCCTGTGTCCTCAAAGAGACTGGAGCTCTTTGAGGCAGAAGGCTGTATCTTATTTAGTCTTATTCATTGGTCTTGTTCCCATTGTCTAGAACTAGGGCACAAAAATGAGAAAAAAAGAGAAGGGGAGAGGAAGATGAAAAAAGAAATGGAGAAGACGGGGGAAGTGGAACACAGGGAGCAAAAGAAAGAGAAAGAGGGAGGGTAGAAGGGAGGGAGGGAGACACAGGGAGAAGAAGCTCTACAGAACATGTTGATACAGAGGATATGAAAGTAGGAAGGGCACAAAAACAACTTCAACTACAAAATTCCCTAAACCTCCAGCAATGTGCTGCTTCCTTTCTTTAAGCAAATCAGCTAAAAAGGGGTTGTCACTAGTAAAGCTTGGGACCTGCCCAGCTGTGCCTACTGCTAGATATATCCTGCGGTCAGAGAAAATATTATCATCACCAACTCCACAGCAGAGAGGGCTGTAGGCCTGTTACTACAAGGCACTGAGCATGGGGGAGAGGTGATAATGACATATAAAGTGTAATTGTGCGTTTAGTGAACAAACTAAGACACTGCATATTTTGTTAATTTTTGCAACTTTTTATGAGATTTTTTTTGGACATTTTACATAGCACAATTATATGCAGCTTCCATCAGGAAGAGAAATAACATTATTCTGAATTACAGAAGGTCATGAGATTCCCCAAAATACTTCAGGTATCTATCTTCAATTACTATGCACTATTTTCTTGAAGGTGGAGGAGTGCATTGGAGCGACATGGAATACAACGTTCATTTTCAGAGTGCATTATGTAGATCAGGCACTCTGCCAGGGGCTTTATTTTCCCCTAAACCATTTAACTTACCCAGGAACCCTATTCTCACACCCAAGTACCCACAGCCAATTTGGAGATACAAAAAAGAGGCTTAGAGAACTTAAAGAATTTGTTTAAGACCATGAAGTTACATTCTGGCAAAGCTGATATTGAAAATGAGGTCTGTCGTTTGTCTGCTTTCAAAGCTCATTCTCTTGCCATCACACCATGCAATTAAAATAAAGAGCCAGTTGGAAATTCACTGGGATGGCTTCTACATGTCCCAGAGAGACAACGACAAATGTTCTGGGCATGAATAGGGACTTAGAAAGTCTGAGAGGCCCCAAAATGTTGATCATTATTGAAACCACTCTTACCAAGTTCATCATAACTTCACTGTTGACAAAACCAGTGTATGCTGTGGAAAACCATCTTCTTCCATGAATATGTTGGAAACCCAATATGGAAACCTAGCAGTAGAGCTGATCTCAGACGCAGTAGATCCTGAGATGAAGATAATGATCTTCTTATTATTTTCCCTTCCTTTTATTCCCTTCCTTCCCTTTCCTTTCTTTTTTTCCTCCTCCCTATTCCCACCTTGCCCTCCTTCCTCTCTTTACATCTCTTGCTTCATTCTATATTGGTTGAAACCTTTCCTGCTGCTAACCTCCTCCAATTATTTGGACAAGAGGAAAATAGAAATGGCTACAGAATGCTCCAGACATATGTCATGTCAGGCTTGCAAAAGCAGAAGACAGACACACTTTCATTCTTCTACTATCAACACATGAAAGCTTCTGGAATAGTCTTTTTAAACTTTTACTTTCCAATTGAGGTTTACATTCAATATGACTTTGTTTGAGTTTCAGGTATATAGTATAGTGGTTGGACCATCACATACTTAGCAAAGTGATCTCTGATATTTCAAGTACCTACCTGGCACCATACATAGTTAATGTAATTTTATTTATCATATTCCCTATGTGGTACTTCATATCCCTGTGACTACTTTGTAACTGCCAACTTCCAACTTGTACTTCTCAATCCCTTGACTTTTTTTCACCCAGCCTCCCAATCCCCCTTCCCTCTGACAACTATCAATCTGTTTTCTGTAACTATGAGTCAGTTTCTATTTTGTTTGTTCATTTAATTTGTTCTTTAGACCCCACATGTAAGTGAAATCATATGGTATTTGTCTTTGTCTGACTTATTTCACTTAGCATAACACCCTCTAGGCTTATCCTTACTGCACTGCAGCATTATTTATGAAGCCAAGATATGGAAGCAATCTAAGCCCCTCCCCAATAGACAAGTAGATAAAATTGTAGTGGTACATATATACAATGGAATATTAGTTGGCCATTAAAAAAAAAAAGTGGAATGATCTTTATTGACTCTTTCAAATCATAGGCTCTCTTATGTACTGATCCTTATGGATAAGGCCCGTGATTGCCAGCTGACGCTTGTGGCCTATTGTCATGTGACTTGTCAGCTCCATCAGAGCCATATGGAATATGGGAAGGGCTATGTCTCATGAGAGAGAATAGGCTGTTACTGAAAAAAGAGAGGGAGGAGTTCAAAACACAAAATATCTACCCTATGTCCATGAACGTACACTTTGGATCTAACTTCACTTAAATTCTCAGATGCACGTGTTCTTCTCCTTTTCCTTAATTTCCAAAACTTTAATTTCTCTACCAACTTTGGAATTGTTCCCTGTACTCTATATTATCTTCTTATAACTGGTGCTAAAATATTGATGTGTTAACTGTCTAGTTCCTTATGATTCAGTGAGTTGCAGTGATGATGATGATAATGATCACAGATACCCTTCACTGAGCACCTGCAATGTGGTTATGATATGGTTATGAATTTGGACTCTGAAGTCATAGCTAGAACTGGTTTCAACCCAAAACTTAACCACTTGCAAGTTGTACAATCTTGTCACTGAACTTCAGTTTCCTCATTTGCAATATGGTGGAGGGAGTGATAATAGCATTTGCCTATAGCACTTTGGTGAGGTTTAATTGCAAATATACCTATAAAGTGTTGGGAAAAATGCTTGATGCATATTAAATATGTCAAAAACTATAGCTATTCTTTGTATCCTCAGCCACTGCTCTTGATATTTTATTTGATTCTCAACAATGGAGTAAAGGGGAAAGTAGTCTCCTAATTTATTTTAAGAAATTAGAGGCTTGGAAAGAGTTGAATAATCTACTACAATACTCATAGTTTATCAATAGCATCCTGGGGTTTGGAAATATCTCTTAGCCTTCACAACCCAAAGCATTTGATTACCAAAGGTTCTCCATCACATTTGAACTAAGTTACATCATAATCTGGTAAGGAATAAAACATTTGAAATTGTCCTGTATCCAAGGTACACAATGGCCAAGATGGACAGTGGGAGTCCCGGTAGCCCTGTTGGTGGTTCTATTTCTATCTCAACATTCCTCTTTCCTCAGTGTTCCATTTATCATTTCCCAATTTATGGGGGTGGTTTCAGAACTGCTGCCTTGGCATTGCTGCCCAAAGACTCCTGGAAAGCAATGAAGGTGCTGTCTGGTGTTATTATCTCTTTAAAATAGTGAGCTTTTTGCAGGATAAGTACAATGAGGCTAGGGCCCATGCCAGAGGTCTGTGCCTTTCTGTCATAAACTAGCTTCTCAGGGCCACCCAGCTGAGGGTAACGATGTTGTTGAAAATCGTTTCTGTCAAGTCCTGAGAATGGCCCAGGCTGCCTCTATCTTCCTTCTGCCACTCTAACGTAGGTCCAATTCCAGGATGTGTTCCCATCTGTGTTATTCTATTAACTGGAAAGGAAGGAATTAGTGCATGAACTTGTCACATCTTATGACCTGCTGCACACTGAGATGGGAGGTGGTAGCAGAACAAACAACATTCTTTCCAAACACCTTTCAGACTTTCTGAGGAAAATAGAGCAGTTCTGGCTACATGAAACACACCAGCATCATCCCTGAAAGCAGCCAGGGCCTCTCCAAGCTGCACCTATGGAGAACTGAAGGGAAAAAGGGTGGCAGAACCTCAAAGGAAATTTCTCCTCTCTGCCAAGCTCCAGATGGAAGGCCTTCCCACGGAAAGGCTCACTGGAGATGCCTTGCTGACACGGAGTGTGGCCAAGGAGATGTGCCTCTGGTGGTACTGCTCTTGCCCTTTCTCAGAGGAGAACACAGGCTCTGTCAGTGGCAAAGGACCTCAAAGGATGTCCTGGTGGAAGAGCCCTATGGGAGGGCCCTGCATCAAGAGTCTATGACCAGAAGGTTCCAACTTCAAGCTGCTGGTTATGGCTGGCTTCTTGAACTTGGATTTTGAATGCAACATGACAACACATTGGAAGTGTCTTTGATCCATGTTTCCTTTGTATAAGGCTTTTATAGGAATCCATGCTTCACTACGTGTTGGACACAGATTTAGAGCAAGAATCCACTTGGGTAGGAAGTGTTTAGGATAACTGGGTTCCATGGCACGCTTTCCTGATGATGTTGGTCTGTACCAGTTTGCCTTGGCAGAAACTCAGGAAATGAGAGAAAGAGAAAAAAAATAGAAAAGAAACATAATTCTTCTTTTTGAATCCAGCTAAATTATAGCCTCTGTAACTGGCAGATACCAAGGGTCAGAACAATCACAGGCTCTCTCTCTCCAGGGATAGAAGGAGACAGTGTCTATCTCATGGGTGAATTGATCAAGGCTAAAAGTGGGTTCTGTAGGCCCCAAAGAAGTTTCACCCAGAAGAAGGGGCTCCCTGCCAATTCAGATGGCCACCAAGAGACACTGTCTGCTTCCTACTTCCCATATCCTCTCAGAAAAGGAACACTCGGCCACACGAAGACAAACATTGATTCCAGGATCCCAGAGACCCAGCCTATGCCATGACCTTTAAAAATAATTTCCATCAGCAAAAATATAAACTTTTTTTTTCCTCCTTCATTTCCTCTGTTTTTGGAATTGTATTGCACATACAGGGACCACTGTTGAACTAGTTCCAAGTAGGGTGTTCTCTTCCTCACCCCTCACCAATAAGTCATGAATCAGTAAGTCAGGGCTGAGGTCGGGGAATGTCATTTCCAATAAGCATCTGACCCATAGTGCTGTGATGCAGATGGTGTGTGGGCCCCTCTTAGACAGTCTTTGCCTTGGGGATTCCATCTGACTTTGAATCCACAGGTAACACGTGATTCAACTAGATCCTCTGAACCTCAACCTGAGCCCTGTTGAAAGAATATATTAGATCCCAACATTGTTGACAAGACAGAATACTATGCCATCACATTTCCATGCCCTTTCTGTACATAATGCCTTCAAAAATGAAGAGATTTCCTAAATGTTAGATAAACGAGGACTCTACTAGGATTAATTCAAAGAAAATTCTTATCAAGCATACTTCTTAGAAAATACTGTGGTTGCCATTGGTACTGTACAGATGATGATAATGAATGATAGTCTGGAAGAAGTCACACACAGCCTTATAATAAATAAATATTTTCAATTGAATATAATAGAAATATTAGATAATATCTATTAAGCCCTTGCTATGACTTGGAGGCTATAAATATATTAAAGCATTTAATCAATTGTGCAAATAGATACTGTTATCATCCACATTTTACTGGTGAGAAAACTGAAGCTCCCCAGAGGTAGGGTCATTTGGTCACAAGGGTTCTACTGGTGATGCTTCTCTAAAGCTCAACCAGACAGTCCAACTCCAGAGCGTGTGTTCTTTAAATGGTATCCTAGTCCTCTCGAGGAGCTAATGAGCAAGAATAAATCTGACTGGGACATTGAGAACAAATAATGACATATTTGCCTTAATGCATATGCCTTAATTTACCACTTGGTCTCCACATAGCCAAGACCCCATCTCTAACTCTCTTGCATGAGCCCCACATTTCCATGTCCTTTTCCTTTTAGACTTTCTGGTCATGTACAAACCCTGGTTTTCTCTTTGAGAAGGATAATGGAAGCTACCTACCAGCTGTGGCCTGTCTCCAACCTAAAATGAAGAGATCAGAGGCTGGAGTGTTAAAAAGCCACATACACCTGATCAGTAGAGATAAATTTTCAAGTTACAAGTAAAACAAAATAATCACCCATTTGTGTAATCATTTCATGTCTTTTTTTGCCAACCAGTTCCCAGCTTCTTGGGAGCAGAACTTAGCCTAATTTATCACTCTAAACCACAGTCTCTACTCCCATATCTTTAAATGCTTAATAAATATTGTTAGATTAATAAATGAATCCCTGCTTCCACTCTTGTCTTCCCTACGTTGGATGCTGTACATAAGAGTTATTGATTCTTTATAATGTTGATGTAACACCTGCGATGTGCCAGGTATTTTCTAAGTCTTGTTATTGAATAAGACAACAACTTACCTTTAAGAACATTATGCTAAGTGAAATAAGCCAGTCAGAGAAAGACAAATACCACATGATTTCACTCTTATTTGGAATCTAATGCACAAACTAAACTAACAAGCAAAATATAGACCAATAGAGATCAGGCTGCCAGAAGGGCAGGGGGTTGGAAGTGGAGGGATGGAGCAAAAAAGAAAAAGAATTCATAGACATGAACAACAGCGTGTTGATTGCAGAGTGGGTGGGTGGAGGTAGAACAGGGTATAAGGAGAAAAAATAGTAGTGGAAAATACAATTTTAAAAAAGAAAAAAAAATGTTTTCTCTGAAGCAAAGCCTTTTAAAAATTCACCTTCGATAATATGTCTCATGGTGGAAGGTCCAAATTATGACACCTTGTTTCTACCTGACATTTTAATTAGTACCTTTGAAGTGCACAAAGATACAGTACAGTTTGTTACTAAAAATGTGAAAATACAATCAGATAGTCAGTAATACAGAATGCTGTTTATTCAGTAGAATGCAGAATATAATGTCATGGAGCACAAGACTCTAAATTCCCCTTTCTCTTCTCTGGCTCCTTGGGCAAACTGCTTTCCTTTTCTGTATCTCTTTTGCCCTGTAAAATGGGCATGCTAACAGTATGGACCCACAGAGCTATTTTCTAAATGTAATGATATTAATTGTAAAATGCTTAGTATAGTCTGAACATACGTGCTCAGTCAGGCATCAAATCCAAAAATTAGCAATTGTTGTCCCTACTTTCCACTCCAAGGACCATATTGCATTGGAAGGAGTAGAGGCCGGATAAGACACTCAAAGGTTGGAGTCTTTCTGAAAAAACAATGACATTTCCTTACCAACCTCCCACAAATGTACCTTCTAAGACTAGCAAATCCTTTATCTGCTAATATTTACCTGTCCTTACACTAAAATCTCTTTGTTTTTTTTCTCCTGACAAGGTCATTGCCACTCCTTTTCTTTTTCTTTTTTTCATTAACACACTTCTCTAATTCTAGCTTAGCATAAACCTCAGCTCTTAAAGGTGAGTGGTGGACAGGTAAGTGCTTATCCAGAAAAATGGGTAAAGGGATGGGGGTGAAATCTCTATTCTGCCACATACAAAGATTCTCTTTTTCCACTCTCTTTCAATTCTCAATACATACCAACCATGAGATGTCTTGTAATGTTCCTAATCTAACAGGGTCCTACACAGTCGGAGCCTAAAATGTGTACATCTGAATATTCAGACATGTCCAGGAATCCCTGGAGGATTAGCCAGGCTAGAGGGATGTTAGTCAAAGAGCCTCATGGTGGGATTTCAACCTGTAATTCTTTCCCCTTTGTGGCCTATGCCTCTGGTACAGCAACTATAGCAGCCTGTAGCAGGTCTTAATTTGCCTGTTGGTTCTTCCCTAAGTGCCAAATTCACTGAGATCTTCAAGGATATCTACTTTATTAATATTTATCCAGAACCCAATAAAGGACCTAACCCATAGGACACAGGCCATAAATATTTATAGATTTAATTAATGAATAAATATATGACAAAGACCTGAGAGTTCACAGGTTTGACCCAAGAAAAGTAGCTTTCTTTATAAAAGGGAGGTCATTTTTTTTCTCTCGTTTTTAAAGTTTATTTTTTATTGTATTTTTCCATTACCATATTGAAGAACAGAAATAAGGAGAAGCTTCGAAAATATTCTGGATATAAAGATAGTTATAGAACAGCTCTCCTCTGGCTAATTGCCCACCTGCCAGAATTGGGATAACTCTACTCAAGACTTATCTAGATGTATTTAGCAAGATGTATCTAGACCATCAGCCAACACTACTCCTGCTATTAGGACCCATTGGTCATTTGTGAGCCATGCGAAAGCATTGATAGGACCCTAGCGTATGACATGACTGTGCACCCTCATGTGTCACTCCTAATGTGAATGATGTGAATGAGTCCTTCTAAAAGTCTGTGTGAGAGTTAAATCTTGGGAAGATGTTTAAAACAAGAAAGTAACAGGCTATTTTCCTAGAGATTTCTGTGAAGGTTGATTAATATTTCAGACGAGATCAGGCATGTTCAGGGTGGTATGGCTGTAGACTAAACTAATATTTCAAAGAGTTTATTTATAAAATAGGAAACTAGAGAGTCCATTGGTCTCTCAATATCTTGTCCTTGTTCATAAAGAAGGAGTTTAGGATCTTTCTAGGAAAGGCTGGGTACTAGCATGCAGAAGCATATGTGCAAAGCTGAGCCCAGAATGTCATCAGAGAAGCGTGACCATATGGTAGGACAAAGTGGAGAAATAATTTCATATTCTCATTGAAACCACATCCTAAAGGCAATTGAAGTTGGTCCTAGGAAAACTTCCCTGATAGTCAAAGGAAAAATCTGAAACATAGCTGGCCAGATGAGTATTTATTCTTTAGGTATAATGTGTAAGTTTGGTATCTCCTTATACATACATACATAGTAATACAGACTTACCTATCCCAATTTCCCAATTTATTATGTCTCTATGATAAGTCTAGTTAAGAACAATATGAAGGGCTGTCCCAAAATTATCAAGCCAATATCAATATAATTAAAACCATTTGAGTGGCCAGTACTTTCAGGAAAGATTATATATAAATTATATTATTATTATTTATTTATAATGGCATGTAACCCCAAGTGAATTAACTCTTGTCTCATTGTTGTATTTTTTTCAACCTAGGATTCTACTCCATCTGATATTAATACTCACATATCTATGTTATTCTTATTTTTATTTTTCTGATATGCATTTTCCAAGTACTTTATAAGTTTGTACTTTCTGAGACACTTAAAAAGCTGTATTTTCCAAGAGGTTCATTCTTGTTTCTCACCTGAACTGATGGCTTCTAAATGCTGTGCTATTATAATCAATTACATGTTTTGTCCTAAAAAATAAATTTGTATTTCTTATTATGACCTTATTTTATGTTTTCTGCATTTCATGCTTTCCTACCATTTCCCCTATTTCCTGTCTTTTGCTAGTTGAACTCTGCTTTGATTTCTTTAATCTCCTGCAGTAATTTGGGAGGAATCATCCTGTTTTTGTTTCTACTACATTTTGCAAAATAACACACTTGATCTGATAGTCCTCTAATTATCAAGGTCAAGAAAAAACAATAGCTTTTGACTTTATCCTATTTCAACCAAGAAATTTAGCACATTTTATTATTCATTCCTTCTCCCACTTCCCAGGAATTCATGGTGAAATATGTGATTTTAGACAACTGTTATTATTTCTAAGGTATTTACATTTATATGAAATTTTTAGTTATATTAAAATTTAGAAAACCTCTCAAATTCCTTTTAGGAAATTTCTTCACCTCATTCTTATCAATTCCCACTTTAAATATTTGTGTTCAATTTTTGTTTTCATCATTTTTTCAGGGTCTTTTTATGTGATGGGCGGGGGGCAGCTCCTCAAATGCTGATGTCCCTGAGTCTCTGTTCTATGTCCCTTTTCACTCCCGAACTTAGTCTCCTGGGTGCTCTCAGGCATCTGGTCATCACCTCAACGTTTTTATTGATTGAATCTCTATCTTCTTAACAGATTTCTCCCCTGACATCGAGATTCATATAACCAACTGCTTGCTGGACATCTTCTCCTTGTCTTGCAGGCTTGGTCTCATATAGGAACTAAAACCTTGCTCTAGCTCTCGGTGGTCTCTCCAACCTTTGTGCTTGCCCCCAGCAGCCTCTTTCATTTTTAAGAGCTCCCAGGAGTTGAGTCTGTACCATGACTTGATTGGCAGTGCCCCAGAGTGGGCGTTCTCGGTCAGCACCTAGGTCCACTCTTCCTGGAAGCTAGACCCTCAGCAGCATATAGGTATGTGCACATAGACGGTCCAGAGAGAGCACTTGTGTGAGCCCTGCTGGCCACCTGACCAGGCGATCTGTTGGTATCCCCTGAGCGACAGTCCCAACTATCGGGGCTCCAGACAAGTGTAGAAGCTCCTTTCTGGGCGATGCTGGTGAGCAGTAAGTAGTAAGCAGAGTGAGAGCAGGAACAGGACGACACTTACGGGTGGCAGGGTGAACCTGGCACCCAGGAAGGGAGAAAAAAATAAGAAAGAAAAATGAGGGGTGGAAACAAGAGAGGGAAAAAAGTAGAATGAAAAAAATAAGGCAACCTGCCTGCTTTAGCAAGATAGAGAAAGATACTGAAAATGGCTCTCCTGGCACCTCTGTCCAGAGATGGTCCCCACAGGCCCCTTCCCCTGAGGCAAACGCTGTGAAAACAGCAAATGAATCATGGAAAGTCTGGGCACTTTTCCAAAGGATGTCTCTGTCCTGAGCCTTGGGGGCTGAATCCCAGAGAATCCTTTAAGAGCCACTGTGCAGTTCCCACAGGCTTGGGCTCCCTGGGTGCCAGCACCATGGGTTGTCAAAGCCAGATGTTTTGGGGGCTTGCCTCTCAGATGCTGGTCTTAAAGGTCCTGGTGCCTGATATGTGGTTCAAATCCTGCAGGGGATGTGAGGGTGGGGAAGGTTATGGCAAGACCGCCACAGCCTCTTCTACCTGCCTCCACGTGGCTCTTTTTACATTTTCCAGCTGTGAAGGAGCTGCTCATGCAATTGCGGGGTCTTTTTCAGAGGAGATGTTCCTTATGCCGCTATAGAACTAGTGTGTGGGGACAGGGAGAGTCCTCTATCTGCCTCCACTGACATCTTGGCCCAACTGCTGGGCATCTTATATCCCAGGGATGCACACAGCCTTCCTTCTCACAAGAACCCTTCCAGAAACATGGACTTGGAACATTATGTTACTCTTCTCCTGAGCGTGGAACTGTGGGGTGAAGAGAGAACCAAGAATGAGCACCTGTCATACGTCTGGTCCTCAATCCCCACTTGTAACACTCTGGTCTAAGGTTTGTAGCCATAAGAGGCATTCATCCCAACATGTAGAGAATGTGTATGAGTTGTTCTTTTATTTGTTTGTTTGTTGAGCCAAACAGACAATTGCCAGGAAGCAAAATCCTGGATTGCTTCCATTGCTTTCTCAATGGATTGAGAAAATGCTTTAGTTAATGACAGTTTCATCACTTGTACATCAGACCCAAAGGAGAAGATGTAAGGGGGTTACATGAAATCTACTAGTGATAGATTAGGGAGGTGGGAGAAAGCCAAACAGGGAAATCTCAGAGTTGGATAAAAAGTAAAATGCAGGGACACATACTTCTCTTACACTAGTGGGTAGAGGACAGTTAATAGTTAACCATCACAGCACTTAGAGATGGTTTACGGGAGAACAAAACAACAATGAGGGGTTCAGTGGTCCCATGCTCTGGTGGATTGTGCCCTGAGGGATCTGGAAAAAGGGGATTGTTCTGACATTCCAGAGGCGTGTTATCATAGGTGCAAGGAGACAATAGACAGGCTCAGGTAATGTAAAGATTGATCTTGGTCAGGGAAGGTACTGTCCTAGGACATGATTACCTACAATGACTCCCCTTCAGTTGGGAAGTTTCCATGTCAGACCCTCTTAAGGGGTTCCTTCAGGTCTCTGAGTGTGTAAGACCCTCCATGCAAGCCTCCTCTGAGCTTGTCAGGTTTAGTGTGCAGCCCCTGTTTCATCCACGGGTCTTAAGGGGCCACTTCTCAGTGCTGGAAAATAGTTTCAGGAAGGTTCAGACACTTACCTAAGACTCACTCTAGGTTTTAAATCCTTGAATAGTCTATTTCACCTACATCAAAACTTTGCTGTACTATTTCTTCTGATTCCATTGATCTTTATGACATGCTTTCTTTTCCTTCAAGAAACAGATGTTTGGCCCTGGCTAATGACACAGTGAATGGGGCACTGGCCTGCGAACATAAAGGTTGCTGGTTTGATTCCCCAGCCAGGGCACATAACCAGGTTGCAAGCCAGGTCTCCGGCCAGGTCCTTAGCGGGAGGCAGGTGAAAGGCAACCATACATTGATGTTTCTCTCCCTCTCTGCCTCTCTCCCTACCCCTCTCTCTAAAAAATAGTAAATAAAATCTTTTTTTAAAAAAAGAAAAAAGCAACATATTTTTTAGACTCAGCCTCATGAGTTGTCCATTCCTTCCTGAGGCTATTTCCTGATTTAATCTAAAGAGACTATGAAGAGGGAATGCTTGCATCACCTACAGTTGGTCATGGAACCAGCTCCTCTTTTAGTGGCAGTCAGGGCTGTCTTGGACCCCAACTCCTATGACTCTACTGGGACAATCTCCAGCCAGGACCTTGATCTTGAGGTGAATGGAACCAGCCATGAGGATGATATGCTATAGGATTCTACCTAAGAGATTCGCTGACATTCAGAACTGTTTTTCTTCTAGTTCTTCCTATTCTACTTAGGAAGGGGAGTGGAACTAGAATGGTCCAGAGTCTTGTGAGAATGGACTGCTGATTGAAGTGCCATGTGGAAATTTCTGGTTTAGTGTTCATCTGGGTGGATTCTTCCATTGGCTCCATTTGCTTCTAGCCAGGTTTATTGTCTGACACTTGAGGCCAACCTAAAAGATGACAGAATATTAGCATTATCAAGCTAACAGAGCCCTCAGGTTTCCATGTAAATGGAATATAAGAGTGGAACTTTCCTCTACCTATACGTATTTTGGATGGTACAGAATGCCTACATTCCTGTAGTCCTGCTTCTGCAGACCAAGGCAAACAGATTGTCCTTGTTGAATGTCTCAAAAGCTCTTTTTTTTTCTTTTAATGCCAAATGCAATATTTGTTTGAAAAGACTACACCAGAAGTTTCCCAGCTGAGAAAACAGGCTTGTGAAAAATGGTCTCAGAAAATGAAATAAACCATGCAAAAGTTGTTCAGGGTGTGTTTGAAATGAACATCTGGATACGAACTGCTAAATTACCTCCTTCCTCCTCCTCCTTTTTCTCACAGCTGTTTGAAAGAGTCCTGAGGGCAGGGAAGCAGGTCAATGGACCAAACTGCACACCTTCTGCCCTGCTCCTAATCCCTTTTGCACCTATGCAAAAATCTAACTCACATGTGTGTCTAATAAGTGGGCACAAATGCAAGAAAAAATTATCTTAATTTCTGTTGACTCCTCTGCAGCCATACCAAAGGAAAATAAACTCTGGATTAAATTTTTTTTCAAAACAACTTATGGTTCTAATAAAATATTGCTTTAAAGTTGACTTTTTTATATCAAGAACTGAACAAACCACTCATTTCTCTTCATTTCTTAAGGAAGAAGGAATGAAGGATTATTACATCACACTTTCCCCAAAGTTAAGAAAATCCAGTTCCAGAGGCTCTGCCTTTTAACTTATAATTGAGAAACATGAACAGTTCTGTCTGTTCTTTCTGAATTTCCCCTTGCATCTGTGTATTACACATCCTCTCCATAACCACTACTTCAACACACACATCTAAAGGAGGCATCTACTAGTTAAGTACATTTGGAAAGAACAAGTTGACATTTTATAAATCTTCATGAGATTATCAGTGGCCACAACTAATGCAGAAAATATGAAATAATTGCCTCATATCAGAAGAACGTGTAGGCAAATCTTTGGGGAGACAAGATAGATGTTTTCACATAAAAAGAGGCTGACTGGTCAATTTTGCTCTATCAGAGGCCAAAATGGTTCTAATGAGCAGAGAAGACTCGGTACTTAAGTAGATTTTATCCTCTGTTTCAAGCCTCTGTCTCTTCGGTTACTCTCCCATATTTTCTAGGATAGGAAAAGAGCCTTGCTCATCCCTGGATCCTGGTACTGTGCTACCCAGTACACACAGTGTGCTACATGTGCTCATTTGATGGACGAATGGATGACTGACTGACTGAATTCAATTCTTAGCAGAGATTTTTTTCCCAACAATCGTAGAAACTCCCTTGTGAAAAAATGGCTGATGACTTGCAAGGGAAGTTTGAGAAGTGCAGGGAGGACATTTCTTAAATTAGATGGACTCCAAGGCTCTCCCATCTCTTGGAACCTGAAATTCTGAATCTTCCTTCTAGATTTTTTGGGAAGGGATTCCTGTTCATGTGCCAGGATTATGTTAGAGATCCTTCTTCTTCACTCTCACTCCTCTCCCATGGGGTCCACATACTAAGGCCACTGTGGAAATGATTCTTGGATTTGACCCCTTTCTCAAAGCTGCATGTCTCCAATCTGTGTATCTCGTTCCCGCTGACTTTATTTTGTTTCTTTTTATTTCTGAGCTTTTATTCTGCCCCAAAGACTGTGGATAGCAGTGGACATAGGCTAGGGAGCTATTTAACCGCCTGGTAGAGAGAAAGTACCTGACCCAGGCTACCAGAGAAGGCTTCCTCGAAGAATCAATGTTTGAGATCAGTGACACTGAACAAGATGAAGAAAGCATCCAGGGAAAAGTATTCCAGGGTGGGAAAAAAACGTGAGCATGATTATTACATTGAAATAGTACAGATGACAGAGAGGTGATAGAAAAAGCTGAGGATGGAGAGTGGAATACAGGGAGACAACTGTGTGATGGGAAGTAAGGCATGGAGATCGTAGTGGGAAGTCCGTAGAAGTGATGTTAAGGATTCAAACTTTATAACAGCAGTCCAGCCCAAATCAATTCCCTAAGGACCCAGATTTCGCATTTATTCCTCAGGCCAGTGCCATTTTTCAGGCTATTCCCTCTGCCAGGCATAGTCCTCTTCTAGTTTCTATCTCCTTAACCTGTTCTCAACCCCTCAAAAAAGCCCTTAATTCTTCCCTACCCCTTTGATCATTTCCTTGAGTGGGCACATGTCTCTTCATTGACATTTGTCTGCTGGCTCCTATTTGCGCTAGTTGAACTCAGACATTCCCCCCAGGCACTGTGAGGTTCAGGATGGCTGTCACCTACTCCCTCCCCCGCCCCATTCACCTCTGTAAATATCTGTTGATGAACTGTGCACAGTGTCCTGCTCAAAATTGAATGTTAGTTGGGAGAAACATGTCAGATTTTCTGGGTTAGAATCTAGGCATTATCACCTGCTTCATGTAGAATCTTGAGCAAATTGCTTTACCTCTTCTGGTGTCATTTTCTTCACCTATAAAATGATAATAGTGGTAATATCCATTGTAGAGGATTTCCATGAGTATTAAAAATCATAGTTGCAATTAACAAGCTGCTCAGACATGTTAGTCATTATTGTAAAATCCCAAGGAAAGATTGGAGAGACTAAATTGTTAAGCCTGATTCACACCAATTTTTTTCAGGATAAGGTGAAATCTTGGGAGGATTTTATATATCTTATGCTTCACTCAGCTTGAGTTGCCATCCAAACTAGAACCAGCCATCTTGCTGATTTGGGTCACGCCACAGGCAGGGTCTTTCCACTTCTTTCAGCTTTCAGCCAAAGACGAGTACAGGCTATCACAGGCTTTTTCTGATCCAATTTATTTTTAATTGTATCAGACCATTTTCAACTCAGTGTTGCACGTAGGTTTCCTGGAAGGCCATGTCAATATATAGTGAAACATCTGGATCTTCGAGTATTAGGATGTTGGAATATAATGAGCACTTTTCATCCCAAATCTTTAGAGTCGTGTAGATAAACTGATTGGTTTCGACTCAGGGAACTTAACTGCCAGCATCAATTAGCCAGGCTGCTTTAATATATTCCTTTTCTAACATAGTAGGCAACTTCAATAAATTATTATTTATAGAGTACTTATTAAAATGCTACAGGGAAATCATTCCTGGAAACCTCTCACTCTATAACTGTAAATGATCAAGCCCTTGCTTGCTGATGGACTGTTGGAGAACAGAAGTCAGATCACAGGATCACAGAAAGTCATGTCAAACAGAAACCTCAGACAGCACTCACGCATGCCAACACCGCTTTCGATCCCTGAACCTCATCTACAGCATTACTGCCACCCAGGTACTCAGGACATATTTGATTTACCTGTAATGGAGGGACTCACTTCTGCCTACAGTACCCCCTTCCTTTGTTGATGGCTTCACCAGATGAAAACTGGTTCCTGGTTATAGGTGGAAATCAGTTCCCCAAACATCCACGCATTGAGCCCCATTCTCTGATATGAGCGCCATTTCCTGACAAAAGTAATCTCTTCTCATGCCTTTCTGCTCTCATCTCGGGTAAGGTAGAGAAGACCTGCATCATCTGAGCAGTGAAAAACCAGCACAGCCCACGAAGTGACTAGCAGTACAGCAAAGCGGTTTATCCCATGGACTAGGGCCAAAGGACTGGAGTTTGAATCTTCAAGCATTTCATAAGGCAAAGCACTTACCCTCTCAAGATCTTTTCCATCTGTACAATGGGAAATGCTAGTGAAGATCTACTTCAGGGTATTCTTGAAAGATTATAGGAGACACTGTATGTAAAGTGCTTAAAATAATGTCTCCTGGCACATGATAAACACTGCATCACTTGTAAGCACATAGAATCCCAGCAAATCAAGTCTGCAAATGATCCTGCGGTTGTAAGATCAGTGATCAGTGGGTCAAGTGTCAGTTCTGGGCACTGTGTGACCCCAAATTCAGCCTCCTCAAAATACCGCATCAAGCATTCCTAGTTCTTTGGATTGAATGCTGAATTAACTTTTTGGAAGAAATAACTCCCAGCAATTGAGAATCAGTCCCTAGAGAATCATACTCAATACTGGATATATGTTGATTAGATGGTTATTTTTAAATAGCAATGAAGTAAGACTCATTGAGGGTTAAGAGAAGGATATTTTCTGAAAGCTCCTCAAAATTTTTAATGAGCAGGTAGATTAAGAACAATTTATATGAACTGGCTCTTTATGAGTCAGAATCTGGACTCTTTCAGTTACCAGCTGTACAAATTTGGGAAAGTTTCTTAACCTCTTCAGACATTTGTAAAACAGAGAAGGAAATTTTAAAAGTTCCTTCCTCATAAAAGCTGCAATGATATTTAAATGCAATAGCATATGTGCAGAGAGCAGAGTACTCGTTAGGTATTTGTTCTAGAGATCTCACTTTAACAAGTATCTTCTATTCTTACCCATCTCTACCACCTTTGCCTCAGCCTGTCAGCAGGTTTCAAAGAGTCCTGATCAATGTCTTGGCCATGGTGCAACCCCAAGTTCTAGACAGTAGAATCTATTATGTAACCATTTCCTAACTTAGGTTCATTTCAGACTGATGGTGGCCCAGTTTGCTTTTCTGATGATTAAGAATGACTTACATTTACAGAGCCTGAATTCTCAATGGCAGAGCAAATAGGAGAAATGACAACATACTTATCAACCTGGCCTATGACTTATACTAGCATTGGAATTATCAGACAATATCAGTCACTTAAAAATCAGTTCCAAGACTGGTTGAAGTGCTCTACACACTTGCTGCTAAAATTGCAGTCCTCAAACCATCAGTGTTGCATTGGCATCACCTATGAACTTGTCAGGACTACAAAATCACTGGTCTTACCTTAGACCTACCACCCACTGAATCAGTGAATGATAACAAAATTCCCAGATCATGTGTGTGCACATTAAGATTGGGAAGCATTGCTCTTCATGAATATTAAGAGGAGTCAATACCCAGGTGTATGAAATTTTCCATAAACAACCTTCTGTTTGCCACCCACCTGTCTGGGTGAATGCCTAGATAAGGCTCTAAAACATACCTTTGAATCAAGGTCCTCTAAATTGTCAGCTTCTCTACAATCATGTACCACTGCTTTTATATATTAATACATGTCTTCTTTGAGTCTGTTTCTGGTTTGGAGTTTCTGCCTGGGTCTTGACCTTTGTTGAGGATATTTGGTTTAATGAGGGCCCAAGGCTGTTCCCTATTCTGTTCACAGAAGCTATACCAGCTTCTCTCACTGGCTAATATCCCCTCCCTCTGATTTTCTACTCCAGGGACCAGCCATCTTTATGGGGTTAGAGTTTTGGAGCCTGAATTAAAATAGAAACAAAGAAGCCCTGGCTGGTGTGGCTCAGTGGATTGGCACCAGCCTGCGAACCCAGAGGTGGCTGGTTCAATTCCCAGCCAGGGCACGTAACCAGGTTGCAAGCCAGGTCTCCAGCCAGGTCCTCAGTTGGAGGCAGGTGAAAGGCAACAATACATTGATGCTTCTCTCCCCTTCTCCCTCCTTCCCTGCCCTTCTCTATGAAAATAATAAATAAAGTCTTTTAAGAAATAGAAACAAAGAGAAGTCTGGCCTTGGGTAATATGCGCTAAAGGCTTTCACTGAATTTAACTCCTCACAGCAAAGTTAGAGAAGAGTTTGCCCCAATTATCATTCAGCTTAACATTGCCATCAATACAGGATGAAATCCTTGATGTCACTGGGTTTCATGTAGCTGGAGGAAAACAGAAGGTCAGCGAATTAAAACCTGGAGTACAGAGGCTGTTATATCTACACACACGTACACACACATATATTGAACATTGAAGATGAAGTTAGACAGAGTAGATATAAAAGTGAACAAAAACAAATTATGTCTTCCCTTCCCACCCCTGGCCCTTGTGGAATTTGGACCTTAAAAAGAAACAGATATGTAAGAAATAACCACACACACAAAATATTTTTTATATCATAAGAGTGGCAAATGTTCATGAACAAAAGGTTCTAGTGTGATGAGAACATAAAAAAAGGAGATGGACCTGTTCAGGAAGCTTCCTCTGGAGAAGAACAAAACTAAGGGATGGGTAGGGTTAACCAACCCAGGTGGGGGTAGCAAGGGAGGGGTGGCCCAGCTGCAGCCAAGTCCTGTGACCAAGGGAATTAATGCACTTTGAGGAACCGAAACAGGCTGGAGTGAGTGGAGCCCAGAGACGGGAGGAGGGGAAGGAGGACCGGCCAGCCCAGGCTGGAGTGGTAGGAGTGCTTTGTCTTCATTCTAAAAGCACTGGGAGGCAATGAGAGGCTTCTTACAGGGGGCACAGGGACGCATTTGTGCTCCTGAAAGAGTCATCTTTCTGCTAATGAGGAAAACAGATGAAAGGGGAGGACCAAGAGAGGATGTGAGAAGCAACCAGTTAGGATAGCACTGTGTTCCCCAAAATAGGGAACAGTGTCGGGGGGGTGGCAATGAGAGGACATGGGGTATTCCAAGAGACAGCTAAGTGACAAAATTGAAAGGACTCATTGTAGCCCAGCAGACCGTGGAAAGGAATGTTATGCTAAACATGACGTATAGTTTGTAAAACTTCCTAGATGCCTGCTCTTTTGACTGAAGCAGGGGGCACTGGACAAATACCAGATTGGGGGTGGGACGATCATGAGGTACATGTCAGGCATTTTGACTTAGAAGCCTTCCCTGATGATAAGAGTGCTAGGCTGGAAGGAGGTATTTTAGAATAATTCTTTTAAAAGTACAAATAACAAACGTTATCATTTATTCAATATTTACTCTGTGCCAATGCTAGTTATCTATTATCTAGGTTAACCCGTAAAGGACTCTGAAAGCCTGATCATCCCCATGTTACAGATGAGGAAGAGGAGGCCCACGGCCACCCTGTAGTCCCAGCTCTGAACCACTGTGTCACACTGCCCCCTGCTGAACACCTACTAAGTGCAGGGCTCTTGGGGAAAAGGGTGTTGAAGATATTCCAAGGAGCTTGCAAGGCAAGTTCATGGATCTGTGTGTCTCCCGCAGCAAAACGAAGGTGGAGAAGCTCCAAGGTGGTAACGTCTGCTATTTGTCAGTAATATGTCTACTCACCTGCAAACTGCACACAGTTCGCATTCACATGCAAAAGAGCAGAACACACCTATCTGCGCACAACTTTCTCAAGTTTTCTTTCTAAACTTTTTCAACTAAGACACTTTGTTTTTGCTTTTGCTCCCTGGTTTTAGGTTGCCTGCAGGCAGGTAGGTTAATAAAAAGAGCATGACTGCATATTCACCAGGTACCCCACTCCATCAGCCTTCGATGTCAGCGTCTCAGACACACAGGAGGGGAGGGGAGCCCAACACAGCTGCCCTTCTGTGGGGTAGACTAAACTGCAGCTTCCTGAATTACCTGTCTGGGCATTGTTCTGATGACCGCAACAGTGACACTCTGGAAACTGGCGAGGCAGTGGAGGTAGACTTAGCACAGCCGCTAAAGAAAACAGAATAATTATACAAACTGATCCCTTTGAGCAGTTTGTATAATTATTTTTCTACTTTTTATATTCTCCATTTGCCCAGACACTGAACAGAAACATGGAAGCATTTCACGGCTCCTGTTACCCAGAAGGGCTTGAGATGTAAAACTGGGAAAATTTTTCATAGTTCACACAGAACAGGTCATTCAGATGAGGACTGAAAACATCAATACTTCTCATGTCCTTGTTTTTTTTTTTTATTATTTTTATAAAATAGTGCTAGTTGAAGCTTACCAAACTCTGCCTGTGTGTGCAGAAAATATATAGTTTCAAGGATCCAGTTTGGACTTCACTAAAATTCAATTTTACCCATTGTCAAGTGTGTTTCTGCTGTTTGAAATAATGTTAATCTCTTTATTAAAAGATGGTTTAAGATCAGTGTGAGTGATGATTGCTGCAATTGAAGCTATTATTGTGTTCCATGCCCAAAGACACTATAAAACTTTTCTTCCTTATACCCAGTTATGTTTTTCACATGTTATAATATGTCTTAAACTTATATCTCACAACATAAAAGGAATGGTATTTCAATTCACTGCTAGACAATTCAGAGCAAGGCCATATTTGAGCAGATAACCAATGCTATCCTCAAAGACACCAACTGAAAGGAGCATGTCATATTGAATATATTTTTCCCCAGAAATATTATTATGATTATTTTTACTCAAATCGTAAAATATATTCATTATAAATCATCTACTAGGGGTTGCTAGAAAATTGTCCTATGGGAAGGAAAGAGTATGGGAAGTGTTTGTTAGATGCTTTTCCCTGCAGCTTCCTGGATGGCATCACAAAACAGAGTTCAGTATAATTCATGCAACAAAAAAAAATCACATAGTTGCCCACACACAGGTGTGCACACAATGAGAGTGATTCTATTAACCCAGGTTAAAAGCAATTCTAAGAGGTTCCATATCCTTGAGGCAGTTCCTTCACCTGTTCCCTGGACGTCATTCATTTCTGTTTTGGGGGTGGGGGGTGTTTTGGTTTTTTCAGTAACTTTGTTCTCTCCATGTTGTGGGTCCTTCTGGAATATCATTTGCTCAGCTTTCTCCGTTCTTAAGAGAAAAAAATACTCTTCACTTTTATTTCCCCCTTAACTCTTTTGCTGTGTGCCCTCTTTAAATAGCATCCTTGTCTACACAACTACATTTATTTTCTAAAATGGTACTAACTTCTCTCCAAACACACCAAATTTGGCTTTCACTTCTGTTGCCCCAGGACAGAAATAGTCTCTTTTCAATACCAAGAGAGGCTACCATGTCACAAATAAACTGGACACTTACTATCTATTTTTCATGTATTTTCATTCATTCATTTATTATTAATGTATTTATTGAATGCCTGCTATTACCCAAGTTCTGTTCTAGGTACTGGGGATACAGCAGTGAACAAAACTGACAGGAACCCCTGAAGATCGGGAGTTTTCCACTCTAATGGAGAGTCACAGATAATCAATTTAAAAAGTAAAATCATATAGTCTGTTTCATTGAAGGATCACTAAACAGTTCAACTAACTTGATGATTCCTTGTTTGGGACAATCTTGACTTTTATAATCCAACATGACTGTTTTTCTTTGTCCCTCTCTGAATGACGTTTTTTGGGGGGGAGGTTCTTGGTTTTATTTTGTCATCTCTTTTCTCCTTTTTATTAGTTACTCATACTGGTGTCCCTGAGGATTTTGCTTTAATTTTCTCTTCTTTGTATTTTTTAAAAACTGTCTTTGGCCCTCTTTTGTGGGTATTCTATTTTGTTCCTAGGTAATTTAAAAAACTGTATTTTCCACTGTTTTAGCAACCACCAGATCCCAATGATGATAAAACTGATGAATCAAACCCAGAGAGATTTATTGCAAAGCTATAAGAGCTTACTATAGTTCTGACAGAACCCTTTTCATGGACCTCTGCAAGTTTCCAGGAATTGTAGAATGTTCCAGGTGTGGAGGGAAATACAAATTATAATGAGGCAGCATTTGATGTAAGCATCCTTGGTAAGCTGCCTAAAGAAATCTCAGGAAAAGAAACTGGATCTTCAAGAACTCAGTAATTTGCTGTGACTTGCTTTCTAACATAAATGTTACTTTTTATAACAAGCAAGTTTGTGCTTGTAATTCTGTTTATTTTTTCCCAAAGGAGGTCCCTCAGATTGCATAATCTTTCAGTCTAGAACTGACCTCTAAGTTCTTCTCAGTGTCAAAGTGTTCTTAAACTTCAACCAATTCCATCACTAGTCTCTAAATCATATTAAAAACTTTCCTCCCTTCTGCCTGGGTTGTTATAATACCTGTCTAACTGATCTTTTCAATCACAGGGAAGTTCCCAACCACCCCCTCTATCCACTGTCAGCCAAATACACTCTTCACCGTATAGTCAATGTGAATTTTTACAAACACAAATCACATCTCAGAACCCGTTAGCAGTTTTCCATTGTTCTTATAATCGAGGGCTTATATTAAATCCAATATTTTTCACACTGCAAGCATGTGCTACAGGATCCCATTTCCATTTCCAATTCCCACTCTGTGACTCAAAAGGCTTTTTTCTTATTTCCTCCCAAAGATTGCATTCACTTATCCACCAAGATTGTATGGCACGCTTCTTTTGTTGGTTGGACTTTTCTTACCAAGAAATGTGCCTGGGTAACTCTCAAGGTCTTGGCTTACACATCTTTCCTCTAGAGAATCTTTCTGCCCCTAGATCAGGGGTAGAATTTGCTTCACTAAAAGTATATTGGATAAGGGAGAGGTGAATTACACCTAAAGCAGAATCGGGTTGCCATTGCCACAGGAAGGTGGACAAATCCAAGGTGGAAAGACAAAAAACCTAGTGCAGGCTGCTGGGTATTTACCACAATCCATTTCTTCCTCTTCCCAGTCATGTAGCCCTGTGATTGAGTTCTCACCAGTGAAATGTGATGGTTCAGGTCTGGTCCCACATGATCCTCCGCTTCCCCTTGTCTTATGCATGATGCTGAGGATATAGGGCTGGGCTCAGAGGCCCTAGAACTGGAAGGAAAGCCTCCTCCTAGATACCCACTTGATATTTTGGTGATCAAGAAGTAAATGCCATTGGATTGAGCTTACGAGATGTGGCAGTTACTTGTGCTATGGTTAGTAGCAATTCTTACCCCAATACTTTAGACAACAAATTAAGAAATGAGCATGTATAGTTGCTTAGCATTTCTTTTGAAAGGGTATCTAAGAGAAAAAAATAAACGCTGAAGAACTATAAATCTCAGGCAGCCTATTCATCCATCACTCCATATAATCTGAACTCTATTTTTTATTTTGCAAAAGGTTGTCACTGGGAAATTGCAAACTTAGTCCATGAGAGCTCAGTCTCTTCAAAGACATTATTCACCAATTTTTGCTTCAAGATTTTACCCTTGAGATTTATCAAAGCTGTTTTATCAAATAACCACTTAAAGAAACACTCCAGACTTAGTTTTAATGTTGTTATAAGGGCACTTTCCATTGGAACCTATTTCTCTCTAAGAATTAATTTATCCAGTCCTTTTAGATAGACTTCTTTTTAACTCTGACCATCAGGAAACTCAGATATACTAATCACAGCAACTACCTTACTCTTTTTAAAAATTATTGATTGACTGATTGACTTTACAGAGAGAGGAAGAGAGAGATTTGTCGTTTCACTTATTTTTATGTTTTATCATTGTTTTGTTGTTTCACTTATTTATATGTTCATTGGTTGATTCTTGAATGTGCCCTGACCAGGGGATCAAACACTACTTGAGTATTGGGGTGATGCTCTAACCAACTGAGCTACCCAGCCCAGGTGCAATGACATTACTCTTAAGTTTAGCATAATCACTTAAGTCTTCAAAGATTCCAAAACACCTAATTCTCTTTCTTATCTGCCTTATGTTTTAGCCACCTCAAGTGCATTTGAAAATGTATTGTGCATAAGCAAATAGACCTTTTCTAATGCTGAGCGATAGTCTAGAACCAACATTTATCAAATCTAGACCAGAAGCCATTGCCTAAGGGCCTCGACCCAAACTCTGAAATTTGTTTTATGGTCTTTCAGCCTCAGCTTTGGAAAAGTCATCAGGTTGCTGCTAACTGCTCTAGGGTTCATAATACCAAGTTTGTTCCTAAAGAGAAGAAAAGGCTCTAAGAAGGAGAAACTGAAGGCACAGAACACAGAGTAAGAAAAGGCCCCTGAGAAGCATTGCTGGCATGAGGCCCAAGCTCATGTTACCAGGAATATTTACATTAAAAATATATCTCCAGTTTGACCAACAGCTCTGAGGTCAAGCTCCAAATCCTGCCTGGGAGTTCTTCGGTTTTATTACCATTTGTCAGTTCAAGCTTCGCCTCTGATTTCTCTACCTTCTGAGGCATGAAGGCAAATAGAGCAAGCAGAGGGCTGGGAGCAGCCGCTCTGACAGTGGGAGGTGGGGATGAGGGCTTTCTGGGTTGTTTCCACAGAAAATGTCTGGTTGACGTCCTGGTAACCAAGGTCTTTTCTCTCACACAGCAGCCTCTTGATAGAAAAGGAAGTGTCCACTAGGAGTGAAATAAGATTGTATCTCACCTGATCTTGTGAGACAAGCTCCTGGAGATAAACTTATTCTGTCCCCTTTCCCCACCCACCTGGAGCCTTCTGAGTGGCTCTGACAGCTGGAGAAATGAAGGAGGAAAAGATTTATGGAGTTTCCATTGAAATCATAGCTATCCATTCTTAAATACTGTATCCTAAACTTGACTAAACACCTGTCAGGAAAGCATATAGAATATAATTTTATTATTAATCTTATGTTGTTTTAAAACAATGTACAGGTTTATGTTTAAAGAAAGAAGAAGTGAAGTAGCCATTCAAATTTTAGTCTCTTTCAATAACAACATGAAAGTAACTAATTTTATGAGACACCACATGGTACAGAAAAAAGATCATAGTCACATACAGTATTGGGGTTCGGGAACGTCACTACTATGCAACAGCATATAAATAAAACTCCAACTCTCACTCACACTGCCAATCCTACTACTGAATCCCTCAGCCCAGACCATGCCTCATATTTTGATCAGTGCAGCTCTCAGACTTCTTAGTAAATTACTTTTTCAACCTTGTTGGTCACTTTTTGCCATTTGGACTCGACATGAGACACCAATCACCGTCTCATTTTTCAGCATCATATTCAGATATATTTTCCAATTCACAGATACTTTCTTCAATTGTGCCTATTCTACTATTGAATTTGTTCATGAAAGCCTTTTTTCCTATTTATTTTCTTTACTCTTTTTTTGAAGTATTATTTGGTTCTTTAAAAACTACATTTTGTTATACTGTGTTTTCTATTCTATCATTTCATCTTTAATCATATTAACATAATTTTATTTTATAGACATTTACAGATTGTCCAATTACCTTCAACTTTTTGAGATATTAATGTGTGTGTGTGTGTGTTGACTCACTGACTTTCCCTTATTGATTTTTGGCTGACTTCTGGTTCTGCTTCCCCTCTGTCCAGCCCCATAGAAGAAACACACCCCTCCTTGGTATTAATAAGGAAAGAGAAAGAGATATATGTAGATGTGGCAAACTTCCTAGCTATTTTACATGCCAGGCTGATCTTTCATGGAGAACAAGGATTGTTTAGAAAATTTTATTGTATCAGAATTCCTTCTGTTCAATTACATGGGTGAGTTGAATAGGGATAGACTGAGAACGTGCAACTTCATGATTCATTACCGACATCCTCTTGCACTAGTAGGAGAAACAACAAATAAACGGTACCTAGAAGTTCTTCTGAGCTTATCGCCGGAGGTTAATTCTTATCAACAAGTTACCATCTCATCCCTTTGCACCACGGGCCTTTCCCAAACACATCCCCTAGGTGGCGCTCACCAGACTGCTAGTGCCTCCTGCTATCATTCCCATGAGAAGCGAGGCCTGTTGTGTTCTAGTTTCTGTTGGCCACTCTCTTGCACTGGATCAAGCTTCAAGGGTATCTCTGCCCACGTCACTCTTGCAGATGCAGGAATAAACGCAAGAAGCGGTTCTCCTCATGTTGTCTTTGTATCTTGAAGATTGGGCAACCTACCTTAACCTTGTTTCCAAAAATAAGGAAAGAGTGAAATAATTTTTCAAGGATACACGAGTAAGTCGGTGAGCTAGAATTTGAATCTTGTTCTGATTCCAAATTCGGTGTTTATTTTCTTGGTAGTTCAAATCAGAAGGAAGTGGACGCATGTCTACTGAATAAGAGGCCTTCCCCCAAATGCGTAATTAGGGAAAGTTTGCTTTTATTCTGTCTAAGAAATTAATATGGATTTTAGCTTACAATGTCAAATATTTTACATCAGTGCTAAAATGAAAATGAGAAGGTTCCTAATGCCGAGTTAAATGATCTAGTTTGTATTTTAATCCCATTGTCTTTGTAGGTGTTTTCCTCCTTTTCATTGAGATCTTCTCTACTTGTCCTTCGGCCTAATAGTGTTGTTGTTGGAATGTGGCTACCCAGTCAGGAACTTGATTTTTTGAGTAATATGACAAGGTTACACCCATTGGGATATGGGTAGAAGTGTGTACACCATTTACAAGATTGACTTGTAAAAAATCCCTCAGCAGAGTTTTTCCTCTCTCGCCATCCAACACCTGAATGTGGAGGTCCAAGGCAACCACAAAAATGATGCCTGAAGATGGCTGAGCCTCCAAGAATTGAGTCCTTCTCATGGAAAAGACACCTCACTTTTACTGCCAACCAGATGTCGTAAGAGCCAAATATAAATGTCTGATGTGTTACAGCATTAGGATTTTATATTGATCTCTTACAATAGCTGGCTTTACTTTATTGTATTGTGTCCTCTCTCCTACTCTTTCTCCTGGTCCAACCAGCTACCTCAAGCAAACCCCAGCCTCTGCTCCAAGGCATAGATGGTCAACAGTGCACTTAATTAGAAACTGAATTCTGTGTAAATAAAATCATTCCACGGGCCTAGTTTCTGATCTTCTGGATCTCTCCAGGGACCAATAAAGTAAATCATAGCTGGGAGTTCTAATATCACCTGGCTTCCTCTTGAATCTTCTCTTAACAACTATTTTCAATTCCTTTGTATTGGGGATAGTTTCTTTTCTTTTTTCTTTTCTTTTTTTTTTTAACAGCATAGTAGGTTGTTGCATAATTTCCTATCGAGTTGTACATTAGAAGCCACTTTCCCAAAACAAAAATGTCCTTTGCTCAGACAGCACCCACTACACAGCCTCCTATTTTAGTTTTATATTGTCGTTCATCTTTCCTTTCATCGGTCTATTTCCTCTGCACTCCCCCCTCACTCTTCCTCCCATTTAAGCTGTACTGGGCTGTACAGGTAGCGAAGAGACAGACAGACAACCCATCACGGCCCCACCGCTCATGTCTGGCCCTGCTCTCAGCGCTGTCTGATGAAAAGATGTCACTGCAGACAAGCGTTTAACCTCCTCACCTCTCCCCTTTGCCCTCTGCCTTGTCTGAGCAGCAGTGGGGGAAGGTGGGAGTGAGAGAAAAGATGAAATCAGGTGGTTGAAAGCTAATACCATCTCTAAGCAACCCTCAAAGTGAGCCCAGGAATTTAAACTGTAATATTATCCCCTAGGAAAAGGAGCAAGAAGATGAGAAAGTCAGTGCTTTTCTGGGCTTGGCGTTGGGGTGCCCCGGCAAAGGTGGCGACAGCGAGGGGACAGCAGCATGGCCGGAGCTGAGGTGCATCTGGGAGCAGAAGTGGGGCTCCCACAGGCACCCAGGTGGGAGCCATCAGGACCGGGCCTGGGGGAACATTCAGAAACTCCACACAAGTGCATGGAAAAGACATAGCTTGTTTTCTTCCCATCCCCACCCCCACTCCCACCGAGAAATGCTTCCCATTGTGTTTCCACGGGAGGCTTTTGTGGCTAATTTTGAAAAATGAAGTGAGCAGGTAAACTGGAGCTAATGGCCTCAACCCCGGGGCAGACATCTGGGGCGATGTTGACTTTGTTGCTAGAGAGCCAGCTGGCCTTTGCACCCGCCCCCCTCCTGCAGCCCTGCTCCCTGCAGGCCCCCAGAGGGGCTCCAGGTTCTAATAAACCAACCACTGAGTCCCTGACGCTGTCCCGGACGTGGCGTGGCTCTGCTGACCAGGCCTCTCGCTGAAGTTCCTTAAGTGTTTGTTTTATGAATGAGCTTGCCCTGGGCACACCTGGAGAATGCCTTGTCCCCTTCCCGAGAGGCACCAGCTGCCTAACTGCCCTTCTCTAGCCGGAAAAATGATTCTCCAATGCAGGGAGAGGGAGACTGCTGAACCTGTGACAGGAGCGTCCCTCATGAGTTTGTCTTAACGCGCACAATGGTGAGGAGAAAAGTAACCTCCTCTATGCCGGACACCGTGCGAGCAGGTGCTCCACACACCTCATCAACCGTGAGACATAAGAATTTTGTCTTCCCTGTTATAGAGGAGAAAATTGGAGTCTAGTGCATGTAATAGACCTAAAACCACAGCCACAAGTGCTGTAGTTACAATAGCAGGCACAGATATAATTATTTAGTGGAAAGCTTAGGAGTGTTGTTCATGGGGCTACCTGCCTGGATGTGTCCCGGCTCTGCCACTCACCTGCTTGGGACCTCAGGCCGCTTAAGTCAGCTGTCTGCGCTGTACTGCTCAATGCGCTAAAGAAAAAGAAGAAGAATTTCTGCCTCTGTGCCCCATGCAATTAAGTGCTCAAAAGCTATTTGCTATTCATATTGCAACTTCAGTGGTTTTTTTTTCCAAATCCAAATAGATCCATTCCAAAGCAGGGTCTGTTTCCCCTGAGTGTGTGTGTGTGTGTGTAAGGCCGGGAGAGCATCAGAAAAGGATTTGCCACACCTGGACCAAGGAGTGAGGTCTAGCTTCCCAACATCCCCCTGTGCTGGGGGCTAATTCATCTTTGGTGGCAGAAGGCCACCTCCCCAGAATTGGTGGGATTCAGCCCTATCAACAGTTGGAGTCTCGAAGGTCACCTAGAGAGAATTTGGAGAATTAAGCTCCAAACTGCTTTATCCCCATCCTTTGCCTCAGTTTGGTGTCATGTAAAGAAAAGGGAAATGAAAGTTGGTAGGCCTCTTCTCCCTGTTAAATGGCCCTGCTATTTGATTGTTCATTCATTCCTTCAACAAGTTTTCCCAGCATTCACCACATATCAGGCACTAAGTGCTTCATAAGAACAGAGAGGGGAAAGGCATGTGCAAATTACACATGGATGTGTTTCCTGCATTGAAAGTGCTCCTTCCCACCCTTCACTGTAAGTCAGAAGGATGGACACACTGACGCTGGATATGCACACACACACATGTTCATGGGCATCTCATTTACCGCTTCATGTTAGCCACACGCGCAAATCTTGCATTTGTCTTTATTCTTTGCGCTCCTGCCCTTGTGCCCCCACCCCAACGCTCCACTGCTCTGCTTCTCCCATGCAGCCCTTCTCCCCTGACTCCATGTCAGACTTTACAAGGAGGGACTGTCAAGCAGGGGTTCAGAGTGAGCCCCACACCTTCGCAAAGAGCGATTCTGCATTTCCTTCTTGCCGGACATCAAACAGAATGCCTGCCCTGGGCCCCTGATAGTCATGTTGCCACCTCGTTAATGACTAACTGGGGGCAGATTTTATGAGGAATCGAGGCAAATGTGAACAGACGTGGGAGAGCGATATCTTCCAGGCTGAGTCATCATGGGGGTAAAAGCACCGCTGACCTTTTTGTGTACTTCCCAAGTCAAGAGCATGAATTAACTGGGTTTGTACTCCTTGCCCACAGGTCTGGTAAGACCCCGGGAAGCAGGGTTTCTTTGCTGGGGGAATTTGATGGTTCCACCTCAGAGCCAACTAGAAATTCCCATGAGAGCTGCATTCTGGACATTCATGCTGTCCCCGTGGCTCCGGTGGAAAGTCACCGTGTCACGGTCTCCAGAAGGACAAAGCCTTGGATACCTCCATTTCCAGGGAGTGTTGTCTGGCGGCTGTGGAGAGAATACCTAGCACCAAGTGTGTACTCGATAAATAGATGCAATTGAGTAGACGATTCAGAAACTAAATGAAGAGCTGATGTCCATCAGACAGTGACGGAGTGTGTGGTGGAGAAAAGAGCCGATGCCCAGCACATGTTAAACTAAGTGCTCTAAGATTCTGCAAGGGAGAACCGGGCTCCGGATTTTTAACCATTGTAGAAAACTTGATGACCACTCAGTCATCAGCACTGAGTGATGCGATGATGATGATGATGATGATGATAGTAATAATAATGGCCAACATATATTGAGCTCCTGCTCTCTGTCAAGAACTTCCTAAAGGCCTTACATTGACTCTTCCCAACCAGACGCAGCATGAACACTCTATTTATTCCAAATTTGCAGAAAATGAAAAAGAAGGCAGAGGTTCCAAACTCCTCCCACTCTCTGACTGCTGTGATTCGAATCCAAACAGCCTGATTCTGGAGGTTGCCTTCCTAAGCCAGTTATGAGGCAGGCGGATAATTCAATTGATTGCGCAGGTGGGTGGCTGGGTCCCCTCCCACACAAAAGAACAAGACCATGTCCAGACTTCAGCTGGGGGAGGGTGGGGAGCTAAATCAGTCCTACAGGGTTCACTCGGGGACTGGACAGAGGTGTGACTGTGGTAGCAGCTTTCTTTGAAGAGCTGTGTCAGGCTACAGATGGGGACAACAGGGAACAGTGGCGTGCATATCCTTGACCTCTATTATTTTACCTCTAGTCTCTAAATCCTCTCTGTGACCCACACGCAGAGCTTCTGATCTCAACTTCAAGCTGATGGATCCCACTCTACATCTCCTCCAGGTTTCTGTCGCACGTTCCCAAATGTTCCCTGGGCTGTGCCTTCAGGTGCCCTGCCGGCAGCTCGAAGTGAACTCAAGGCCCAGTCCCTCTGCTTCCACCTCTTCGCTTGCTTCTGTCTGCCCACAGTACAGTCATTCTCTTCCTTTCCAGGGGTCCGGGCCTCAGAGCCTCTCTCTTCCCTTTTCTGTAACATGAAATCACTCGCAAATCCTGGCTGTTTTTCCTCCTTTAACTTTGATTTTATTTCTTTAAATGAAGTGTAGTTACAGCGAGTTGTGCTCATCTTCTACCTCTGCAGCTGCCATCCCTACCACTCGTTCCTGAGTTCAGCTGCTTCTGGTTTGAAATCGTGCCTGGATTGTAGGTTGATCCCGGTCTCCCGTTTTCTCCTCGGTTCCAACCCCCAAGTGCTGCCAAACGTGTCACTCTCCTGAGTAACAAACTTCGAAGGCTCCCCATTGTCTGCCAAATAAGCCCAGCTGCCTTATCATGGCTTTTCACATCCACTTAGATCAGGTCTCAACTCAGTGCACATTTATTGAGTCCTACTCAGTCCCTGGCCCTGCGCTCAATGTTGCAAATGAACCCAGGATGCATCTTGCCCTTCGGGGGGGGGGGGGGGGGGGAAAGTAAGCTGGTCCCAAGTTTTCCAGCCAGTGTTTCTTCCCGCTCACGCCCACCGTGGAGGTGTAAAGTTGGAATTTTGCTGTTCTCTGCCGCTCCTCAGCACGTTTTTTGACTCAGTGTTCAGGAACTTCCTCACTTGAATCTTCAACCCACCCTCTCCTGCTTCAATGTACATCCCTCCCACCCCGGAAGACAACCAGGAGGTCTCCATGGCAGACGCACGCCCTTCAGCATTTACCTTGACACGTTTTGTCATGATAGGTCATGACCCTCCGCACATTACAGCTTGTACCCACCTGTGATCGCTCTCAAGCCTCCATTTCCCAAACTAATGTGTAACAGGGAGCTCTCCCATGAAGCATTCATCTATGTGTGTTCTTCCAAGAAACCGTGACCTTTGATAGTGTTAACATTCAGTGCGCTATAACCGGTTTCCCTCCTGCGTGCCTTCCAGAGACTTCACCAATTGCATTTTCCGCACCGGGTCTCCAAGAAGATTGTGTCATTACATCATGGTTTCAAAACATATGAAAATGTGGGATGTTTTCCTCATGTTTATTTTTCATAAGACCAATCCACGTCTCCTGGAAATAGTGTTTCAGAAAACACAGTTCGGGAAACAGTGACCTAGAAAGCAGGACTGAGCAATGCTGAGAACAGTAATAGTCAGAAAAACGATTGTCTTTTTGAGGATTTGCTCTGTGATTGCCCTCACACCAACTGCTTTTACCTTCAGGCTTTTACTTAATTTTCACAGAAATCCAATGCTTGGGTACAGATTTTTACCCATTTTGTTGAGTTGGAGACAAAGATTCAGAGCTCTTAAGTAATATTCTTAAGGTCGTTATCTTCAAGACTACAGTTAAAATACAAGCTTGTTTTTTAAATCTATGTGATGACTCTACCTCCCCATCACCCACTGTCCCTGCCAGATCATAACGGCCTGTGTCTCTTGAATGTACCTAGGATTTCGGGTTTGCAGTTTAATTTTGCATCGATGCTTTACCATAGAGAGAGCAGAAAGAATACTGCTACATGGCTTCTAGGCTCCAGGGCCCTGAGTTTATGACCCTAAATCTGCCTTTAATTAACCATGTGTCATTAGGCACAGAATTTCTTCCTTCTGGGGGCTCGGTTTCCTCAGCTGTAAAATAGCAGTGAGGTGGGGCTCATTGACATCCAAGGTCCTTTCACCCCTTCTGATTAGGCTCTCCTCTTTGCCAAGTTTCTGTGATTCATAGAGTTAGAGGAGCCAAGCCCATTGTATCCGCCACCAAGAGAGCTGGAAATGTCCCTTAAAGGAATTCAGGACACGGCCGATTCCCTGTGTGGCCTTTGAGGCCACTTCGGTGACCCACGTCATTGCAGCGCGAGGAGCAGAAGCATTTGCCTTTTACCAAATATGTCCTTCCAGTATTTTTGTTCAGCTGCAACATCAAGTAAATTTCAAAACTTTACTTGAAGGATTTAAGAAAGTATGCATGAATAAAAACAGCCACCCAGATGGGATACATTTCCCTTGCAATATACTTGTGATTAAAAATTGAGGAGAAAAATGTTTGTAGAAAATATGTTTTGTATTTCCGACCCAAGAGCTCTTGCAGAGTAGTAGGTGTCTTCCAAAGCGCCAGCCGTCCAACCCCCATTGTCCTGGAGACCCACCTATATCCGGGGATGTGTTCTCCATGGAGTAGCTAAAAGGGCTTTAAAGACTTCCAGGCTCACAAAGTTTGACCGGGGTTTACTGCTTGAGACCCTTCATACAAACAAGATGCCTATCTCCCGCCCCCAGAGCCGTAAGTGGCATGAAGTAAAGAATAAAAGCAACAATAGAGGCTAACGGGAGTTTGGGGATTTTCCTGAAGCAAAGTACAGAATTTCAGGGATGGGGATTTTAGTCTGCAAAAATGGTTTCCATTTAATTATTCCTTTGCAGGGAATGAGAAATTAAGGCTTAGCCAAAGCAGCCATAAGAACTGGTGGAAGGAGGACACCTAAAAAGAAACCCAAAGATTCCCTTATTAATTAAAATACTCCAAGAATTGGACTCAAAAGGTTTAGATGTTAACATGAGTTCTGCACTAGTTATGGCAATATTAATGCTACAATTTTAATGATGAGACGAGCATGTATTAAGCACTTACTATGTGCTAAAGCCTTAAATGGGTTATTTTATTTATCTTATTAACATGTACAGCAGATTCTTTTGGTGCCTGGCCCTGTCCCCTTGGCTTACTTCAGAAATCATCAGCTGTCTGTCTCTTTCAGTGGTGAAGGGAACTGTATCTCCTGCCACAGGGTGTCCTGTGGCCACAGAAGAACTCTAGCCCACTGCACTAGACAGCCAGAAAGACCGGGGTGTTCACAGCACTAGGAGTAACCCCTAAACAGTCATGGATAGGTATCGATGAGCCAATATTCCAACTCTCTTAACCCTCAGCAGGACAATTCTGAGATGCAGTCTACACAGGTTCTCAGGGAGTCCCCACTACACTGGCAGATTTCAAGAACACTCAGCTACTCAGTGGTGTGGGGCGTGGGGGGACATCCATGGGACAGTCTATGGGGAGAAGCCAAGAAGCCTTTGAAGCATATGACCTGGTTATCCCCAAAACTGGAAGTTCAAAGAGCTAAGAGCAGCCACTGCCCCAATTTGGTTGATGCTCCTTGAAGGGCTACGTGCCATAACGATTTGCAGAAGGCTGAGTAGGGGTGTGGCTTGGAAAATGTCACCTTCGAGAACCACACTTCTGGTTTCCTCAAAAAGAATATAACCTAATATCTTCATCGTTTTAAAAATAACAATCATTTTATTTTCTAATTATTGCTTTTTGAATGGATTGCCTGATTCATGAAATGGGAGGATGATGAAAGAATATACCTCATTGAGTTGTTATAAGAAATAAACGACTTAATGCTTATATTTTGCTTGCATCAGTGCCTGGCACAGAGTACATGTTCAATAGGATTAGCCATTGTTATGATTTTCCAAGTATTCCGTACATTTTTTTCTGTGCAAGTTACATGAGATCTTTTTATGTCTTCACACACACACACAAATCTCTGTGAGGTGTTTACCAGTTTGCCCGTGCTTAACAACTGAATCGAATGAATAATCTCAGAATGAAATGCTTTTTCTATTTCACAGCTAAAATGTAGCCAAGCCAGGACTCAAACTCATGTGTGCCTTCCTGTAAATTTTTATTTTCCTGTAACCATATGTTTAACAACATGAAAAGATTCTTGAATCTCTGTTACTTACATATGGTTGTTATCCCTGTTCTTTCCTCATAATTTCTCTAGTTAATAATTAGTAGTAAAACCACTAAAAAATGACTAATATTCTTCTCATTCTTGATAACAAAACACAGGAGGACAGAGGTTCCAGTTCTGGGTCACTTGCTCCTGTACCACCGGGAACTGGCTTTAATGATTACCCACTCATTTGCTTTCTCAATTTATCTCCCAAGGCATCATCTCTCAGCCTTGAAATATAGTCAAGACTTTCTCATACTGAGAAGAAAACCTTCCCTTAATGTCTACACATTATATTTTAGCTAGAGTAGGCAAACTGCTTTACCAAAGAACTCTAATATCTCAATGAGATATTAGGTAAAATCTAATGCAATAAAGCTTACTTCTTGCTTATATCAGGATACAGTGTAGGCTGATGTGAAGGTGTTCTGTGCCATATAGTCATTCAGGCATCCAGGCTCATTTCATCTTCCAGTTCTGCTCTGCTCAGAGTGCTGGCCCTTCTCTCCATCCTGCTGCAACACAGAGAATGATAAAATGGACCATCCTCAGTAGACAGTTGTATGGCCCAAGATGGTATAAGTGATGCACATTACTTCTACTTGCAGCCCATTGGCCAGTCATAATTACTTCATCCCACTCACGCAGGGAAGATTAGATATGTAATTGAATGCCAAGGGATAGAGGGAACCCAGAAACTATGAGCATCACCAGTCTCAGTCATGCCATTTCAAGCAACACCTTATCTTTTTCAACACTGCCTCCTTTTGTCAAGGAGAAGCAAGACATACGATTAGGTAGATGGAGAAGTCATCTCATGGTGGAGGCCTGACATGTGGCAAAGATTTGCCAACCATGTGGGAAGCTCTGGAGTATGTACTAGTTATGAGAGTAGTTATGGAGCTTAATCATGCCATTGTCCTGTTCAGAAAGCCTCTGAGTTTCCCTGATTCCTTCACACAACAGTCTTTTTATCAAAAGTCAGAGACAAGTTCAGAGCCTCCCCCTTGTCACTATGCCAATATTGTATGAAGTCCCCAAATAAGGACTGTGTAACACCATCTGAGCAATAAGATGTTCTCAGCTACTCACACCTATTATTCACATGGGCAACTTCTCCAAACTGGACATTATTCCTGTTTCATGATTTTTCTTTGCACCTAGAGACTTAATGGATGCCCAGTAGGTGTTTTGTAGATATTTACTCTTGAATAAATAAGTGAGTACATGAATAAACAAATCAATAACATTCAATACATACAATTCCTCAGCCTTATATTCAAAGTTCTCCACCACGATGTTTTCACTTCCTTTCTTTGCCCAACCCACATGACATCACGATTTATAATCTCCAATTCACAACGGTCCATTGTGCTCTGAAATCTCCATGTCCCAGGCATGTGTCAATACCAGGCCCTCCCTTTCAAAAATACTGGTTTTACACTTTACTGGTCAAATTCCCACTTATTCTTTCATGTTATATTTTTATGATTATTTAATTTCTGATGTATCACCAGATATTAATTCTCCATCCCTAGAAACACTACAGCACCAACATGTGTGCCCTTATCATATTCTTCCTGGGAACATGATTGTCACCACAAAGGTAATGAGGCCCCATCTGCGTATCCAGCGTGAGATCCCAGCTCAGGTCATCTGAGTTTCCATTTGAGCACAAACCCCATGGGCTGTAGGAAAAATGATGCTGGTGATACTGATACTGCTTCTGCTACTGGTGATAGAGAAGGAGCTCAATTTCCTATTTTCAATTACCCTTGAAGCCAACTATGTCTGTGCCTGACCTGAAGTTTGGTCTTTAGCTATTCTTTGATTACATGCTAGAATTCTACATTTAAAAATACGTGTCACCTTTAGTCTGAATAGTATGAACTGGGTTCCTGTTATGTGAACAAAAAATTGTGTTCTGTCTAATGACACTCAGACAGGGACATTGTTGCTTCTCACGTTGGCTTCTGAACAAACCTTAACTAACCTTTATACTTCCTTTCCTCTTCCCTTTCTTCCTTCCTTCCTTCCTCTTTCATTCCTCTATTATTCTCTTCCTCTCTTTCTTATTCTCTCTCCCTTTCTTCTTTTGACATTGCTTAAGGCCATTCTCTAAACAAGCATGAGATTTTTTTCCTTCGCTCAGCCTGTCCCAAGTCCTTCTCTCTCTGTCTTCTGGGGCTCCAGCAGCTCTGTTTATTAGGTTGTTAACATCTTGACGATGACTTTCTGCAGCTGCCCTCCTCCCTCTGAGCCAGGGTCATGCTGTTTTTTCAGACTCCCCATGCAAACCATGTGTCTGCAATGGACCCCTGGGGGAAGATGTCTTGACACTGAGCCATTACTGAGATGATCATATACTTTCAGTTCAAATTGGGTGGCAGGGAGGGCTGCTGATGGAACATTGGGTAGGACTGGATGAGATGTTGAATGAGACTGTCTCTAGCAAACAAGGGCATACGGTCCCCCTGGCCATTACACGTAACCCCTTCCATGGTCACTTTGGGGAACACCTAGTACACTGTTTTGTAATAGATACATGATTATGTTCCTTTCTTGAGAGATGTCCCAGACACTGAAGTCTGTGTCATCAAAAGAAGCAGTCAGTGGCATATACTTAATGGAAGGGGGGAAATGTGGTCTCAGAACCATTGCCTCTGAGCTTTCTGTCTGGAAAACAGTCTTGCTCCCTGAGAGCAACAAAGGAGGTGGCTGGCCTAGAGGGGAGACCGTGCAACACCAGGCCCGTTGGCTGAAATTCCATGTACATGAGGGTGTTCCTTCCCTCCCACATTGCTTAGGGAACCCACACAGAGGAACATCTGGCCAGATGCAATCTACAAAACAGGCTGTGAAACATTTTAGCTCCCCCAGGCCAATGAAAGCCCACCTAGTAAACGGGCAGGAAAAGGCCCCACAGTGAATTCTGGAAGCTGAGAGCCATCTCACAGCGGACCCGTCTTTCTGTAAAGAGTGAAGTCCAAGCCAACAATGTGTGCTGAGGTCTGACAGCATCTGGGAAGCTGTCTTAGGAGTCAAGACCATTAACATCAGGGATCAGTCAGGGCCTGGAGCCACTGTCTGCCGGTTTGTCACAACAGAGGGCAGCCAGGAGAATGGGAAAGTCCTGAGTTGTCATCAGCAAAGCATCCACAGGAGCTAGCCTTTTCTCAACCATTGTTAAGTCTCCTAGCACTAAGTGCTTCAGATGCAGAATTGCATTGATTTTCACAGCAACCCTGAGGTCTGTGTTTCACTCCCATTTTGTGGGTCAGGCATATGAAGCAGGAGAAGATACAAAACTTTCTCAATGGCACAGAGCTGGACAGTGTGGAACCAGGAAGAACAGCCAAGTTGGCCTGCCTCTCAAGTCTTGACTTGCAACCACGCTAGGAGTCAAGTATCTATTTTCTGCCTCAGACACCTACCCCAGCTTCCTACCACAGCACAGGATCCTCTAGATTTGGGGAAAGCTTGAGGTTATGTCACAAGCTTTCTCATCTCCGAGAATGTGTATTTTTATTTTCTTGGGTGACCACAATGATGGATAAGTACTGCTGACCTCTCAGGCTAAAGGTGGACATCCGCCTGCAGAAAGGGCCCTTCTGTTACTGTTCATTGCTCAGGTGTGAAGGTGAAAAGGGGGAGGACAACAGAGGAATCACACCTAATTAATAGAAGAATTTAACAGGTTCCAAAGCTCTGATTCCGGTCAGCCTCTGCACTCAGTTCAGGCCCTGTGTGCTGACCCCTGTCATGATGGACCCAAGCTCCCAACTTGCTGTGGGGTGTGTACTCTGGCAGCTTTCATGGGATGCCGATGAAGAATACTGGATTCCTAACCAGGGCTGTGCAGTGATTTTGGGGAAGGAGTTCAGACTCAGGGAAGCTGACATAGAGCCAGCCCCTCGGTGGCTGTCGAGCACAGAACGTTGGAGGACAAACATATGACTCAGACCTGAAGCCCGAGCTCTGAATCACAACACCCACAAATCGCCGCCTGTCCGTTTGGACTCTTCTCCCCCACTTAACTGCCGCAGTTACAACATCCCACTTTTCGTATCTCTTATTACCTCTCATTTACCAACCCTGATGGAAAGTGAACGCTCCAAGGAGACTCCACTGGACTTTTTCTCCCTGAGCTTCCCCAGATTTAGAGAGTGGATCAGGCCTCTGGGTTTGCTGTTAGAACGGCCTGCAGCAAATCCTTGCTGCTCCTTTTCCCCTCTGTGTACCGTGAAAATGATACTTAACCTCTCCCATCTCTAATCTTCCATTTCCTTATCTATGTAACAGGGATGATAACTGTATTTGGAAAGACTGCCCCTTTAATTCAGTAAATTAACCACGAGGGATCCAGGCACACTGTAGTAAAAATTACTGCCCTCATAACCGATACCTTTGACACATCTTTCACAATCGGTAGCTTCCATCTAAATTTTCTTCTCTGAATTATTGATGATAGCCATTCTGACAGGTGTGAAATGATATCTCACTGTGGTTTTAATTTGCATTTCTCTGATGTTGAACATCTTTTCGTATATCTATTGGCCATCTATCTGTATGTTTTCTTTGGAGAAGTGTCTATTGGAGTCCTTTGACTATTTCTTAATTGCATTGTTTGTTTGTTTGTTTGTTTGTTTTGGTGGTGTGTTTTATAAGTTCTGTATAAATTTTGGAGATTAACCTCTTATCAGATATATAATTAGTGAATGTGTTCTTCCATTCAGTGAGTTGTCTTTTCATTTTGTTGATGGTTTCCTTTGCTGTGCAAAAACTTTTTAGTTTGAGATAGTACCATTTATTTATTTATTTTTCTTTTGTTTCTCTTGCCTGAGGAAATAGATCAGAAAAAAAAATGTTGCTATGAAAAATGTCCAAGACTTTATTGCCTATATTTTCTTCTAAGTTTTTTATGGTTTAAGAACAACATGTGGAACATGTAAGGCCTTAATAAATTTTGAGTTTATTCTTGTGAATAGTGGAAGAAGGTAGTCTAGTTTTATGCTTTGTATATATTTGTCTGTATAATTTTTCCACTACCACTTATTAAATGGAGTATCTTAACCCCCTTGTATGTTTTGCCTCTTTAACTAAATAATAGTTGACCATAAAAGCAAGGGTTTATTTCTGAGCTCTCTATTCTGCTCCATTGACTTATATGTCTGTTTTAATGCCAGTACCATGCTGTTTTGATTACTGTAGCTTTATAGTAAGTTTGATATCAGTTGGCATGATTCCTCCAATTTTATTCTTCTTTTTCTAGATTGCTATGGTTATTTGGGCTCTTTTATTGTTCCATATACATTTTTGGAGTGTTTGTTTTAGTTCCATTAAATACGCCATTGGTACCTTGATAAGAATGGCATTGAATATAGATTGTTTGAATAATATGGACATTTTAATTATGTTAATTATTTCTACCAATGAACATGGTATACACTTCCACTCATTTGTATATTCTTCAATTTCTCTCTTCAGTGCTTTTAATTTTTTATTTATAGGTCTTCTACATCCTTGGCTAGGTTTATCCCTATGTATGCTTTTTGATGCAACTGTAAGTGGAATTATTTTCTTAAGTTTTCCTTCTGATAGTTCATTATTGGTGTATAAAAATGCAACTGAGCCCTGGCTGGTAGCACAGTGGATAAGGCACCAGCCCACAAACCCAAAGGTCACTGGTTCAATTCCCAGCCAGGGCACATAACCAGGTTGCAAGCCAGGTCTCCAGCTAGGTCCGTGGCTGGAGGCAGGTGAAAGGCAACCATACATTGATGTTTCTCTCCCTCTCTGCCTCTCTCCCTCCCCCTCTCTCTAAAAATAACAAATAAAATCTTTTAAAAAATAAAAAAATAATGTAACTGATATTTGGGTATTCATTTTGTCCCCTGCTACTTTACTTAATTCATTTATCAATTCTGGTAGTGTTTTGGTAGAATCTTTGGCATTCCCTATATACAGTGTCATCTGCAAATAATGACAGTTTTACTTCTTCATTTACCATTTGAATGTCTTTTATGTCTTCTTCTTGCCTGATTGCTGTTGCTAGGACTTCCAGTATTATGTTGAATAAGAAAGGTGAAAGCAGTCATCCCTGTCTTGTTCCCGATCTTAAGGGGCACAATTATAGCTTTTGCCCATTGAGGATGACATTGGCTATGGGTTTTTCACATATGTAGCCTTTATTACATTGAGTTATGTTTCTTCTATTCCTACTTTTCTGAGATTTTTAAAAATCATAAATGGGTGCTGGATTTTATCAAATGCTTTTTTTCTGCATCTTTTGATATGATCATGCAGTTTTCATCCTTAATTTTGTTTATGTGGTGTATTATATTTATTGATTTGTAGATATTGTACCAACCTTGCATCCATGCCTTGGAACAAATCCCACGTGATCATGGTATATGATCTTTTAATGTTTTGCTGGACCTGGTTTGGTAATATTTTGTTGAAGATTTTAGTATCTGTATTTATCAGGAATGTTAGTCTATCATTTTCTTTCTTTGTAGTGTTTTTTTCTGGTTTTGTAATTAGGATATGCTGGCATTGTAAAATGAACTTTGGGGTCTTCCCTCAAAGGATAGGTATTCATTCTTTCAGTGTTCAGTAAAATTCACCTTTGAAGCTATCCAGTCCAGGACTTTTGTTTGTTGGGAGGTTTTTTTGCATTTGTTTGTTCATTTTCTGCTTTAATTCAGATAGACAACAAGTGTTGGTGTAAATGCAGATTGGTGCAACCATTGTGGAAAACAGTATGGAGTTGCCTCAAAAAACTAAAACTGAAACTCTCTTATGAACCAACAATTCCACTTCTGTAAATATATCTGAAGAAACAAGAAATATTGATTTGAAAGAATGTATGTACCCCTATGTTCATTGCAGTGCTATATACAATAGCCAAGATTAGAGACAGCCCAAATGCTCATTAGTTGGTAAATGTATAAAAAAGCAGTGGTACATGTACACAATGGAATGCTACTCATCCATAAAAAGGAAGAAAAGCTTACCTTTTGCAACAGCATGGATAGACCCGGAGAGTATTATAGTAAGACAAATAAGCCAATCAGAGAAAGAGAAGTACCATATAATTTCACTTAGATGTAGAGCCTAATGAGCAAAATAAACTAACCAACCAACTAGAAACAAACTCATAGATACAGAAAACAAACTGAGAGCTGTCAGAGAAGAAGGGCTTGCAGGGCTGGGTAAAAATATTGAAGGGATTAAGCAAAGAAAACAAGACACATAGACAAAGACCTGTATGATGACTACCAGAGGGAAAGGGAGGTGGGAGGAGGTAAAAGGAGAGCTAAATGATGATGGAAGGAAACTTGACTTGGGGTGGTGAACACATGATACAATATAGAGATGTTGTATTATAGAGTTGTACCCCTGAAAGCCATATTATTTAATAAACAATGTCACCCCAATAATATTCAATAGCTTTTTTAAAAGATTACATATGCAAATATGATGATGACTTAATTACTAGGGCTGAATGGTGATTAATTTTTTTATTGTGATCAATCACACCTTAGGAATCATAGTAAAACATTCAGGGCAATTGGCAAGATGCTAATAATGCAGTTTTCCTTCAAACCTTGTAATGACCCCCAAACCAGTCAGAATAAGTTCTTTGCTGAAATCTTCATTTTTGAAAAAAAAAATTATCTGAAAAATACAGTTTATAGGATGTAAAAGTCAATAAAACTATGAAAATGATTAATTTTACTCATAAAAAATGCAGTATAAAGGGAGTAATGATTTTAACCCATCAAAGTGACATTTAAACATTAATAATAATGCCCAATATGAAAGCAGATTTCAATGATTAGACCTACTAATAAACCCTACTGCAATATTTTTAAAGAGAACTTATCAAATTTGTCCAATTTCAAAATGTACTTACTCTTTGACTCAACTATACCACTTCTAGAAATTTTTCCTAGGAAAGTTTTATTCTTTTATCTATCTACTTTATGTATCTACCTAGCTATCTGAATATCACACATACATATAACATAAGGCTTTTTATTTTAACTTTGCTTATGATACTAAAGAAATTTGGAAACTGACATTGATGGGAATTGTCCAATGAAGTGTGGGATATACAGGGAGAGCAAAGTAGATTTACAGTTATAATACAATCAAATAATGCAATAATTAATAAATAATATTACAAGAATAAACTCTTGAGTACTGCATTCTCACAATTGTAAATCTACTTTTGCCACACTATACATAGGACAAAGTCATGGGTGACTGTTTAAAGACATGAAAAGTTGCCTAAGATCTAAGTGAAAGAATTCACTTCAGAATGAAGTCACACATTTTTTCGCATCAGAATCATTTGGAGGTTGTTAGAACATGGTTGCTGGACCCACCTTGGAATTTCTGATTTGATTGGTCTGAGCAAAACCTGATATTTTATATTTCTAGCAAGTTCTCAGGTGATGCTGACCCACTGGACTACACTTTGGAATCCACCGATGCAGGGCATGATACCATTGTATGTCTGAAGAAAATAATAGTGTTGGTTTTGGGGCATAGAACTGAGAAATGGAGGAGAGTCTAGTTTTTACTTTATATTTTACACTATTTGAATTTGTACTACTAACATTCGTTTACTAACCATATAAATAATAATGTTTTAATATTTTTATTAAATTTTATTTACTGTTATTTTATTTCAGTTGTCTCAAATTTTTTCCCTTTGCCCTTGTCCACCTATCCACCCCCTGCTTCCACAGTCAGTTCCCACACTGTCGCCCATGCCTGTAGGCATGTTCATGTTAATACAGTTCTTTGTCTAGTCCTTTCTCCTTCTTTCCATCATAAACCCCTCCTTACACCCCTCTGGTCACTTTCAGTTTGTTCCATGTTTCCATACTTGCGGTTCCATTTTGTTGGTTAGTTTATTTTGTTCATTAGATTCCTCATATAGGTGAGATCATACCGTATTTGTCTCTCACCTGCTGGCTTATTTCACTTAGCATATTTCCCAGTTCTATCCATGCTGTTGCAGAAGGTAGGAGCTCCTTCTTTATTGTGCTGTGTAATATTCCATTGTGTAAATGTACCACAGTTTTTTGATCCACTCATTTACTGATGGGCACTTAGGCTGTTTCCAGAACTTGGCTATTATAAATCGCACCCCTGTGAACATAAGGGTGCATCAATTCTTTTAGATTGATAATTTGGGATTCTTAGGGCATATCACCAGCAGTGGAATTACTGGGTCAAAGTCAGTTCCGTTTTTAGTTTTTCAAGGAAATTCTATACTGTTTTCCACAGTGGATGCTCCAGTTTACATTCCCAGCAGTACACAGATGCTCAACATCATTAGCCATCAGGGTGATGCAAATTAAAACCACAATGAGATATCACCTCACCCCTGTCAGGATGGCCTTTATTTACAAATCAACGAACAACAAGTGCTGGTGAGAATGTGGAAAAAAGGGAACCTTAGTGAGCTGTTGGTGGGAATAAGTTTTATTTTTTAAAAACCAACCTATCAGTCACATAGTTTCTGAGGCTGAGAGTCTAGGAACAGCTTACCTGGGTGATTCTGGCTCTTAGTAAGATCTCAGTCAGCTGCAAGTACCATTTTCTCAGGCTCAGAACCAGAACGGAGAATCCACTTTCTGATTTACTTCTGTGGCTGTTGGTAGGGGGCTTTAATCCCTCACCAACTAAGTCATGAAATTTCTTATTATGATCCACGCTCCCAAATACCTTGAAATTGAGAATACAATGTTTTTTCACTAAGCCAGAAGTATTTCTTATTTGTACAACTGGTCTATTTTTTCATTATAAATTAATAAATTCTCATTCTAGTCACTAAGAAGAAAAGGAAGAACTAAAAATGAAAGAGAGAAAAAAAGAGAAAGAAGGAAGGTAGAAAAGGGAAAGAGGTATGAAGGAAAAAAGGAATAAAGAATGGGACAAGGAATACAGAGGAGGCTGGCAGGGCCCTTTTTGGGAGATCAGGACTCTTACAACATTTCAGACACTAGAATAATCAGGTGATTAATAATTAATTTAGGATGGGTATGAATTCATTCATTTTTAGCATTCATTGAGCAGCTGTTAAGTGCTAGGCCTTGCATTAGGAGCTCGTGATGGACATGGCAAAGGCAAGGGTCTGCCCTCAATAACTCACATGGAAGACTGACCTACAGGTAACAAGAACCAAAAATTAATTAATTAATTATATAAAAGTAGCTAGTGTTCATTTAGCGCTGGTTGGCTATGTTACATATTCTTCTTAAAATGACTTCATTTAATTCTTACAATAACTCTGTAAAGATGTACTTTTATTATGCGACTTTTATGAGGAGGAAATGAGGCTCACTCAGTAGGTTAGGACTTGAGTTCAGCCCAGGACTATGTGCCCTCAGAGTCGGAGCTCTTAATCACATTAGCCTGAACCTCCAGTACTTACAATATAGCTTGGAGAATAAGTCTTTTGAGATTAAATCCCTATTTTGAGATGAGTAGTGGGAGAAAGGTATAGAAATAAAGAGGAGGCTGATTCTTCCTAAGAGCATCAAAGAGGAACTTCCGGCATTGAAACTGGGTCTTTATTTTTTATTGTTGTTGTGTTACATTTGTCCCCTTTTCCCCCCATTTTGCTCTCCCCTGTTCCACTCCCTCCCCCAGAGTCAATCCTTACATGTTGTCCATGTCTATGGGCCATTCACACTAATTCCTTGACTAAACTCTTCCGCTTCTTTGCCCTTTTCTCCCCCTTCCTCCTCTCCTCTGGTTGCTGTCAGCCCACTCTTGGTTTCCATGCTTCTGGTTCTACTTTGCTTGTTTGTTGTGCTGTTCTTCAATTTCCTGTATTAGGTGAGATCATATGGCATTTGTCTTTCCCTGCCTGGCTTATTTCATTAAGCATAATACTCTCCAGTTGATGTTGCAAAAGGTAGGAGTTCCTTTTCTCTTTCTGCTGCCAAAGCAATACTATGCAGAAACCAGGTCTTGAAGCTGACTTGATACTTACCATGGAGAAAAGAAAGTGATGGGTGTCTTAACCAGAGGAAAACAAGTTACAGAGGAAATCACAGGAGGGCACCTATATAGTCATAGCATTCTGATCGGTTCCTATTATACAGAAGAAAGCAATAGGGGTAGCTAATGGGAGTGTTGGGGCAAGATGTGAAGGTCTTTGTAAGCCAAGCAAAGGATCTGAACTACGTGTCATGGGAAGTGAAAAGCAAGTAAGTTCTTTAAATAAAGGGAGTTACTAAGATGGGTCTCTTAGAAGGGTCCCTCGGGCCCAAAGTTAGGGAACGGGCACTGGAGGAGAAATTACTGACAGGGAGACAAGCTGGGGGTGATGTCAGTCATGCAGTTGGAGGTGACAAAAGCAAAGTTAGGTGGTTATTTTATGGATACTGAGAAAGGGTTAGGTTAGAGAGACAATTGAATGGTGGCTGTGGCTGGAGAGGAGGGAGAAAAGGAAAGGAAGATGTTGCTGCTGTGTCTTGGCCAATTGCAGTATGATGAATGGTGCCTTTTACTGAAGTTGAGGACCAGAAGGACAGCCATGTGCGAGAAATTATCACTCATAAAATAATTACACCGATAACAACAGCGAATATTTCTTGAGTGCTACGCAGCACACACTATGCGAAGTTTAGTACTTTACAAATACTATCTATTTTATCCTATATATGTACCAATCTCACCATAATTTTGCAGAATGAGAAAACTAGTTCATGTACTTGATTGTTCACACACTGCTTGCAAATACTAAAGCCATAATTCCACTTTTAAATCCGGAGCTGGATCTCAACTGCTATCTAGCAAAGATGTATTTCATTGCGGTTTGAACAAAACTTTCATTGGAGGAAAGGGGTCAGGATTGGACTCTTTGTTGGGATGGTAGACTATCCTAATCCTATTTGAAATGCCAACAAGGTATCTAGTTCCACTATATATTTTCTGAATAAAAGATGATGATGCTATTCAGAGGTCCAGTACACACCGCTCTTAGTATGGAGTTGTCTTTCCCTTCTCTTCTCACACCAATAGTGAAGATGCATTTGCTCTAAACTATTAACCTTCTCCAGCTGGGTTGCTGTGGTGACCAATGGCATTTGCAAGGCAGCTGGCTAAGGTCATGGGTCAGGCTCTAGCTATAGAAAACACACCCCAGGCCTTTGTCTCCTCAATAACTGAGCTAGTCTCGCCAACTGAGAGGGCTAATTGCCCCGTCCCTTTGAAATGAGGACCCAGCATAGCTGTTAGTTAATAAAGAGTATCTAGAACAGCAATTTTCAACCTTTTTCATCTCAGGGCAAACATAAACTAATTACTAAAACTTGGCGGCACACCAAAAGTATATGTTTTGCCAACAATTAACAAAAACAATAATAATAGTAATTACCCACCCTTTTTGCTCCAAATGCGTTTAAGAAAAAAAAGAATTCAAGTGCCAATACTAGTACATAAGGATTTCTGGTACCAAGAACTGACTAATCAGGTGCAACCGTATTATGTATTGTGGCCAACAAGATGCAACTCTATAATATGACCTATATAATTATGGTTCAAGATGGCATTGACACAAGAGGGCTATAGTTGTGTTGGCTGTTGTCATTTCTTTATTTGACAATCTAAGGGAAAAGAGATCAGTTCTCCTAAGTAGTCAGGTACTATATGTTTTAAAAATTCTGGTGGCACACCAGTTGAAAATCTCTGATCTACAAGGTGCACATCAAAGTCACCAGGGAGGAAGTGGGGACATACAGATCCTGGGCCCCAGACCAGGTGTGCTAAATCAAGATCTCTTTAATGGAATCCCAGGAATATTGCATTTTTCCCAGGAATATTTCCCCAAGGCCTAAATGGTAAGTACTGAGAGTATAGTAACATGTGCAGAAGAGACCTCTAATGGGGATGCAGCCCTGTACCTCAGATTCCCAAGGAAGGACCTTGGGATCCTTTGAATGAGGCAGTGGTAACTGTAGCCTTTTGTGATTCTCCAGGAGCCCCCTGGTGCAGAGAAAGAAGGCAGCAGCTCATGGCTGACTGTTGGGTGGGAACGCCACCCTTGGCTCTGGATTACCGTACTTGCCAAGCAAAGGGCAGGGTGTGATGGTAACTGGTAGCAGGAACTGGGATCCCATTAAGGTCTTTGCCCTGAGTTGCATAGCTAGGTAGCAAAGATGAATCCCAGGTCTCGGGATCTCTATCTCCCTGGAGACCATGTTTTCCCTCAACACTTTTGGATATTGCAAGTCGTATTTCCATGATTGTCAATGTCTAAAGCTTGAGTTCATATAAGGACTGGCAGGCTCACCCCATTCTGCCTTCTCCAAAAGCATTAATTAACCTTTGGTACTGGCTAACGAGAAGCTCCATCCTGCATCTCTTCCGGTTCTTCCTCTGCGTTGCTGGTAACTTCTTCTGTAGGACTGGACTGGGAACTTAGCTCTTATCCCAGATACGTTCCTTTCCCTGGAATCTGAGCCAAAAATGGTGGCCGTGACCAACAGGACAGGGCAGAAATGATACAGAGCCAGGGTCCAGACCCAGCTGTAAGAAACCAGCAGCTTCCACTGTCTCCAGAAACACTCTCTCTTGGATCCTGAATAATTACACCAGGAGTTCAATACTTGCTGGAAAGGCCCCTGAAAAGACAGGGAAGGGGGAGAGGAGCTCAGGTAAGCCTGGGCAGCCTGCTAAGAGAACCTGTCCTCTCCAGACACGTGGGCAAAGTCATCTTGGATCTTCAGACCAAGCCACTCACTGGCTGAATACCAACCAGATATTCGAGGCAATGCCACCAGGGGCAGAAGAATATCCCCTCAGAGCTCTGCTTGCATTCCTGACGCACAGAACCATGACATATAAGATAGTTGTTTAAATCCACCAAGTTTTGGGGTATTCTGTTAGACAGTGATGGACAACTGGAACAGAGTCTCTGGGTCTGAGTGAAGCCCTCCTGGAAGGGCGGCTGGCTGTATTCTATTAACATCTATCTCAAAAGTTACCGTGGTGACCGTGCTTCACCAGACAGAGAGGATTAACACCTTCTGGGAGCAAAGAGTCCGTCCATTCTCCTGTTTTGAAAATTACCCTGGACATACAAGAGACCAAAAGGATCAGCCTGGTCCATAAAACTACCCTTTCAAGACACACACCAACTTCCTTTACAGCAGGGCATGAACCTTTAAGGAAAAGTTGCCAAACCCTTTACTTAAAAGAGTTATCCCTATTTAAGAGGTTTTTTTGTTGAAATGGGGTCAAACTATAGGAAAGTCCCTGGGAGTCCAAGAAGGGTGACTTGGGAAAATATACTATAAATGCAGTGACTTGATTAGGTTGACTTAGCTGACTCGATCCCATCCTTGGGAGTAGACCGGGTGGGGAGGGGGGTGGGAATGAACCCCAGAAACCCACAGCTGCAGGTAGACAGGTTTTAGGTCAGAACCATTAGGACTAAACCCAGCTCCCAGCACCCATGGCTCCCAGGAAAAAAAAAAAAAAAAGTGCTAGTGGTTTTTGAGTTCAAACCACTCCTCTTCCTCTCCCATTTCTGTTAGAGAAACGAGGAGCACCCAGACCCCCCCCCCCCCAAAAAAAAAGCCTCAGTCCCAGAAAGACAAAGGCAAACCCCCCGTCGTTTTGTCCAGGGAAAACCAGGTCTGTGCACGCAAAGAGGAAGTGCCCAGGCGAGGGCCCCGTTAAGATTACGGGCTGTTAATAAGGAAAGACAGAAGCCAGGAGGTTTGATGTACAGCGGGACAAGCAGAGGTTAAGGGGAGAGCCGGGGCAGGCTCATTTGCAAACTTGGTCCTGTTTCATTAAGTGAGAGCAGAGACAGCCTGTCTCAGTCCAGCAGAGAAGGACCTCATTATCCACGTAGGGAGCAAGAGATAAGAATCTTTTAATAATTGCTGGGAATTTTTTTTATGAAGATGTGGAATGCCAATTTAGGCCTCTCCTCTCCTTGCAGGATGGATACAAACAGCCTCTCTGGGCGTCAAAGCCGCCCCCCAGCCCCCCGCCCCGCACACCCCCCACCAGACTAGTCATTAAGGACAAAGAGGAGAGAGACGGATGTTGGCTCTGGAAAAAGGCCACTGCTCAGGGGGGCCCCGGTGGCTGCCAGGAGCCAGGTCTCCCCCAGACAGCTCCCGGACGGGCTGTCCTGTTTCTGGAACCTTCCCAGGGCCCGCAGAGGCCAGGAGCCGGGGCTTGTTATCCTAGGTGCTCCCTAGCTTGAGTTCACCCTGAATTACCTTTAAGACACTTAGGGCTGAGCTGTTACTTCCTTTCACCTTCAAGAACTAGAAGTACCAGGATTTCAACATACACTTTATATCATTACTTGAGAGAGACAATGAATACTTCCCGCTTCAAGCAGTAAAGTGTCAAGATAAGGACCAGGACAACAGACCAGTTTATTAGGTTTCACCTTGGCCTTCCAGGGCTCTCTTTGTTTTGGAAGTGAGTTTAGGAAGAGGTTGGGTGTCATAGACGCTCCAGAATTAATCTGATAACATCTGAGGGACTGAAAGAGAATGAAAAAGGAAATGATTTTTTTTTTTTTTTTCGCTTGTTGTGATTTTAACATCACCATTTGCGGAACAATCCGATTTAAGATCCCACTCTTTGGGAGCCATTATCTAAAGGCTGGGCCAGCCCTGTCTCGGCTCTGCACCCAGAGGCAGTGTTTGCAGGGGCCTTGGCTCCCCCCTCAAAGGCGGAGAAGAAGGGAGATCAAGGCCTAAGGAGGCCTGTGAGTCGCGGATCCTCTGGCCCTGGGCTGTGCTGGGGGCTCCCTTTGATCCACACAGCTGGGCTTTTAGCCCAACCCTCCAAAGGCTTTCCACCAGTGTGCCCTTCATCCCTGAGGCCAGCCTCCTTCCCCACCCCTGCCAGCCCCTCCGCAGACCCCTTCCCTCTGTGCCCGTCTCTTCCGACATCAGGCCCAGCAGGGTAGATGCTGGATGACAGTGATGGTGGGTTTTAAGTCCGAGGTGTCAGGAGCAATGAGGCGTCCTCATGTCAAACGGGCCCCTTGTTTGCATCTCCACGAGCGAGGGCACCATGCCCAGGGCTGAAGGCCCCGGGAGCTGACGGAGCGTTCGCTCAGCGCCTGCTCCTTGGCTGGGTTTCAGAGAGGCCCGAGGAAGCGCGGGGTGTTGCTGGCTCCCTGGTGGAATCTGTGCTGACAGCTGCAGGGCTTCGGAGGGTCCCCGGTGCGCACGCGAACAGCAGCTCCCCGGGCAGACCTGGCCGCGGGCAGCCCCGCCTCGCTCACCTCCTTTCTGCTGCACTTTGGATGCTGCCCCGGAGCAGTAACTGTATTATTAGTAACATTCATAATGACCTCACAACCGCAACTCCACGCACTGGGGACCATGGAACGTGCTGTTAAGAGCACGGAAGCCCCTGGGTTGGCGGGCAGCATCTGCTACTTCCTGGCAGCCTGGCATGGAGCAGTTAATATGTCTGAGCCTCAGTTTGCTTATCAGTTAAAATGGGATAATTATGGTATCTGCCTGTGTTTGGATTCAAAGCATGGCAGAAGCGAAGCTGGTAGGGACCTAGACCTATGCATGCAGGACACGGTAGGAATGCATGGAGTGCTGCTGTAGTTTTTATGACACCTGTTAACCCCTGAGTGTCAGCTGACGTATCTAATAAATGGGAATAATTATACTCCCCAAGATGACAAAGAGTAGTGAGATAGCTGTGAAATCTCCCATGGGGAGAATGAGAAACACGTTCTGTCTACACCAAAGAGAGAGGACAGGATGGAGAGATAGGATGAAAGTGTTCAGACTCAGTTCTCAAGGCCCCTTCAATGTTGGTCTCCTTCTAACTTCATGCCCCTAACCTTGATTTCTGTCTAGCACACACTTGTGCTGCCCTGGCTGGTTTCCATGTGGGCACGAACCAGATGACACTCGGTTCGGAAACGAAGAAACTTATTTCTTCAGTCTGAAGTGTGCATCCTTCTTCTCTTCACCAACTGTTATTGTACACATCCCGAAGTCACCTCCTCCAGGAGACCTCCCTGACTGCCTTTGAGCCGTGCAATGCCACACCAAGAGAAGAGATGAATATCTCATAGGAAGAAGCTTGTTTTTCTCTCTGTTATTAATAAAGTGCTGGCCTTCCTGCAGGGGAAGTTGCTGTGGTTCATTTGAGGCCTGAGACAGACACCCTGGTTGTTGTAGGCTGGCTCAATGCACCGGCACCATGGTATTCAGAAGTAAGTTTCAGAGGCAGCCTTGGTTCTGTCCTGATATTGCTCACTCTCACACAGACACAAGCTCTTCAACTCTGCAGCTGCTCAGCCAGCCTTCTGATTCCCTGCGCGCCGAGTCCTCCTTTCTACCACCTTCAAATATCCGGCTTCTTCTTTTTCTTCAGGCTTTTACTGAAAGGACGCCTCCTCCAGGAAGACTCCTCCCCATGAACACACTATTTAAATTTGGGCAACCTCCTTTAGTTTCTCTCCCTGGTTCCTTTTAAGTTCTTTGATACTACTTAAAACAATGTAAAATCATTTTATTTTTATATTATTTATTTATTATTCTTTTTTGTCTCTCACTGTATGAATATTATGGTTTTAAGAGCCTTCTCCTTCTTGTTTGCCACAGTAGCCCAGTGCCCAGAACAGGGTCAGGCATAGACCACGTTAATGAGTGTTTGTTGAATGAATAAGTGACGGTCCAAAGGCGCTCTGAGTGGAAGATGGAATAGGACTTTTGATCTGAAAAGCTTCCTCAAGAAATGCAGCCCATACTCTGTTCCTCGATCCTTGGTGACAGCACCCTTTTTGTTCCCTTTGCCCTCCCCCACTGTTTTCAACCACAAATAATTGCTCTGTAAGTCAAAGCAAGGACAAAATTAAGGCAGAATTTGCAGACTCAGCTGCAGTCACCTCTCTTACATCCTTCCCTAATCATTGCAAGCCCGGCCTTGGAACTAGTCAAATACCAGCCAACAGGTCAACATCTCCCACAAAGAAAGGGGTATTTCTATAGTGGCTAAGAGCTCACGTGTTAAGTCGGACGGAGTGAACTTTTAACTCAGGCATCCACATCCGCACCACATGTTACTTGTCAAATCTTGGAAAGTTCAATTAATCTAAGTGAGACTCAGTTTGGCATCCGCAAAATGGGAATAAAAATACCTCCCTCGTGGGGTTTACGTGAAGAGTAAGCAAGTCAATGATTGCGAAAAAACTTGCTAATATTTTTATATTGGGTTCTGCAATCCCCACCCCCCACCCCGTAGCTGTCACTCACGGTGTCATTTTACCTTCTGGCTCATTGGATTTGCCCAGATCTCCTGGGATACAGCAACCAATAATACCAATTGCCCAGTGCATGACAATACAAACCAGCCACATCCCTCAAAGTGTTGATGAACTAGTGTAAGAGAACGCCACACACACACACACCGATATTGGAAAACAGTTTGTAAAATCAGAAATGAAGGTATGAAAATATTTCAGGAACCCGGAAAGATGAGTGATCTCATTTCCTGGGCTAGTCAGGAAAAGCTTCATGGAAAAAGTGGCCCTTGACCTGGATGCTAGGTCATGAAAATGACAGGAGACAGGGTGTATGTGAAGGCATGGAAGGACGCAAGGAGCCAGCATCCTTCCGTTGAACTGAGGGTTCAGGCCAGACTGTCGAGCGCCGCAGGGCGGAGTGATGGCAGGTGTACGGTGAGTCGCACCGACTTGGTTGTCATTTCTTCTGAGGCTCTTGGAGAGACAGAGAAGTGAGGCTGTGGGAGCATTTGCCCAGCTTTGCGCTGGAAAGGGGGCAAGAATGAGAGCAGGTGGCACATGCTAGGGGCTAGAGCCTTCCGCCGCTCCAGAGAAAATAAGGACACATCTCTCCAGAAAACTGGGGTGGAGGGAGAAAGGCTGGAGGGGTATTTGGAAGGCTGGATGGAAAGACTTAGTAAACTCACTGCACAGCAGACACCCGTTCAGTGGAGGCTTCTTGGAGCCACAACCAAACTCAGTCAAATTAAGTGAACCTGGGTTCTATCCCTGTCAGCTGTTTGTCAGCCCCAAAATGAGCTAGGAAGCTGGGACAAGCCCTTCCTGTGGCAGCAACGGTTGGAAGGCTGGGCCAGCTTATGACCTGAACTAGGAGTTCCAAGGGGGTTGGCTCTCAGTCTAAAGAAAAAGCCCACAGCCTGCTAGGTCATCTTCCCAGGGAATATTGTCTTTGGAATTTGTCCATTCCCACCTTTTCCCTTTGGTCGTGAATTTGGCAATGGCACCTCCTTTGTGGTGGGGATAGCAAGGCCTCAGAACTCAGCAATTACAGGAACTGATGTCCACTGCTGGCAACAAGCTGTCCCTGCTGACCTCTCCCTGGAACTCTGGGCCACCTGCAGGTCAGCCCAGCCATCCAGGGGATCAGGGAGCAGCAAGAGCAATGGGCAGAAAGACGCTCTGTAGCTAAGGAGACCAGGTGGCTTTGCATTTGGACCCAAGATTAACAGCACATTCTGCACCTCGGAATGTGGGTCTGCGGTCATTGGTGCAAATACACAGGGACTGGTGATGGTCCCCACGGCGCTGGCACCAAAAGGAAGGGGTGCAGCATGTTCTCAGATGAAGACCTAAGAGACTGGAAAAGGGTCCTGCACATGCCACAGGGCCAAACAGGAAAGAGAAACAGAGAGAAAGAGAAAGAGAGAGAAAGGAGAGTTAGTAAGACTGAAATAAGGATAGATAACATTTACTATGGTCTTAACTTGTAACAGACAATCTGCCAGTGACAACTGTACAAGGCAGGACCACTATCATTTTCATCACCTTTCCCCTGGCTAACTGCAAGGAGCTTGTGAGAGGCCCCACTTTAACCTCCCACACAGTGGCCACAACGACCCTCTTAGACTGTAAATCACATTGTGGAGATTGTCTTTTCAGCATCCCCTGATGACTTCCCATCTTTTTCAGAATAACATCTGAAGTCCTTTCCATGGTTGCCAAGGCCACCTGCTCTGGCTCCTACCCCTCTCTCCCTTGCTCACTGCTGGAGCTCCTCCAACCACCCTCCTAACTGTTCCTTAGGCGAAGAGCCTCAGGACCTTTGCACGTCTGTTTCCTCTGTTTCCTAACTTTGTGTAGCATTCTCTCTCACTTCACTCATGACTTTGCTCCAATGTCTGCTCTTCAGACAGGTCACCCCAGGCTGCTGTAGCTGAAGGAGCACTCCCTGTGCAGTTTTATTTATATTTTTAAAAGATTTTATTCATTATTTTTAGAGAGAGAAGAAGGGAGGGAGGAAGAGAAAAAGAGAAACATCAATGTATGGTTGCTTTTCAAGTGCCTCCAGCTGGGGACCTGGCTGGAGACCTGGCTTGCAACCCAGGCATGCGCCCTGACTGGGAATCGAACCAGCAACCCTTAGGTTCGCAGGCCATTGCTCAATCTACTGAGCCACACTAGCCAGGGTGCCTTACAGTATTTTCATCTCTTTTCATAACACTCACCACCCGATACATTGTGTGTACCTTTGTCTCCAGTTGCTTATCTGTCCCCGCAACTAAAATCTTAACATCCGTGAAGGCAGAGGTTTGTTCTTGTCATTGTTCTCCTTTGTATTCTTGGCACTAAAAACAGTGGCTGGCTCCTAGAGAGAGCACCATAATTGCTCGCTGAATATAAGAACAAGTGGAGAGATTATTATGGTCCACACTCAATGCTTGCAAGCTATTTAAAAGTTTCCTCACTTTGGTGGTGCCAACTTCATTGTTACTCCTATTTTACAATGGAAGAAATGGAAGTTCCCAGACGTTGGGTACCAGGCATAGGGTGACACAGCTAATGGGCAGCAGAGCAGGGACTGGGACCCAGGCAGCCTGATTCGGGTCCACAAGGGGAAGTGATCTTTGCAAAACCCTGGGAGAAAAAGATGCATGGAAGCCTTCCACCTCTGCATGACTCAGGTAAAGAAGTTTCATACCCAGGTTATTTGTAGTCTGGGCTGTGTACAGAGTGAATCCCTTTGGGGAAAAAGTCATAAAAATGATGCTGCTCCATAACCCAGGGAAGGTGGGGGCTGCAGACACTGTTGCCGGAAAAGAGAGATTGTAGTTTCTCCATGTAAGTCCAGCCCTGCATCCCTGCCTCACCAAGGAGCTCAGCCCCACCTCAGCCTCAAAGGCAGCACCAGCATAAAATAAACATTAACTTCAAGACCTGTCAGTGGGCGGTGGGTCTGCACTGGTTTCAAAGCCACTGAAATCTTGCAACTGCGTCTCGTGGTTCCCAGGGCAGCTCTGCTCGGAAATCACACCCGAAGACCGCTGTGAAATCAAGCCATGAGGTTATTGGGGGATGGAAAGTGGGGAATAGGAAAAACGGGGATCAGCAAGGGAAGAGACTTTTAGGTAAGTTGTCTTTGACTTGATATCACCGGGTTGAGTTTTTATATCCTTGCTGCTACGTGCAGTTACACAGGTACGCACCTCGAAGGAAAATCAGTTCATTACCAAAAGTCCATTAACCAGGAAGCCTAGGTGGGATCATCTATTAGGCAATCTGCTTTATTATCTTCTTACCAGGGATCTCCGGACAAGCTAACCTCATTAACTTATTCCCAAGAGTTTCCCAGTTGGTTCCTTTATCACCTTGTGGCCAGGCTAGGTATGTAAACCTTGGCTATAGTTTTAACTAAAGTCCCGGTACAATCAAAGTCCAAAGATATGTACTGCCTCCACGTTACCTGCCCCCATATCCTGACAGTGTTCCCCTGGGGAGACCCCCACTTTGTGTCTGGGCTCAGAATCCATGACTTTCGAGAGCTGATCCAGCCCACACCTCCTAGGACATTGCCAAGACCTAGGCCTTTTATTTTCCTATGACCTGGCACCTTCTGTTTGCTTCTAGACTTCTCAAGACCAACTTGCTACTTGATCTTTTTAAAGGCTACTGAGTGGTGCCTTCCCAGATGTCCTGTGGCCCTACTATACCTCATCCCCTGTGATCTCCTCATCCAGGTCTTTTCCATTTCTACCTCCGGGTTCCATCCAACACTCAGACCCTGATGCCGCCTCAGTCCCCGTTTTGATATCTTAATTCGAAACTCGAAAACCAATATTTAGGTGCTGGAAATGTGGTGCCATTAGCAGAAATTGCGGAGTCCAGGGTATGGGGGAAGGGAGGGGTTACTAAGGAAGAGCTCATTTAAAATTTAAATTATTTGCACACTTTGAGCGGGCACATATATCTTGGTATTGATTGAAGCTCTTTGGAAGCTATTTACGTTTTCAGCACCCCTATAAGGCTGAGATTTATATTGCATTTTGGTGTTTAGCCTCTTAATGCATCCTGTTGAGCCCCTAGTATTGGTGGGCATATTGTAAATTTCAGCCTTGGCAATGAATTGATTTGCTTAGTGGAGTTGAATTTAGGCCGTTAAAATAAATAAATAAAATGAAGAAGAGGGACTTCCAGGCCCTCATGTTCTATTAAAATCAACCACAAGCAAGGAGACACAACCTCTGGAGCTGTGACTGGGTGCTGTGTGCAGACTCAGGGCATGGAGGATCCTTTCGGTGTGACCTCACACAGCCAACAGCAGCCCCAGGGACGTAAAGGCGAGACCATGGTCCAGCATGTGTACATGCTGATTTGAAGTCGAAAGGCCTGAATTCACATCCTGACTAATCCACACACTCATAGCTGGATCCCCTTTTTCCCAGTTTCCAGGGGGAATGGCCTGGTCCAGAAATGCGATAGATTTATAGACTTCCAGGGATCCTATTCCACTGTAGTTAGCGTTCAGCTGGATTTTGAGATATGCCCAGCCCTGGAGCTAGAACAAGAGAGTAGCTCTCAGCACCTCAGCCTTGTTTTAGTGACTCTTCGGAATCACGTGGGGGTGGGGGGTTATGTCAACATTCTAGTGAATCTAATAGTTTCAGTGCACCTCAGGCTACCAGGACCCAAGCTGATTGGCACAGAGGCCAGATTATTTTCCAAAACAATCACTCCAAATAAAAGGCTTCATTTGTGTTCTAGAAATAGGTTTTTTAAAAGTTCTGAAAATAGCAGTTTACAGCCTGTTGTCCTCCTGGTTCTCTGGGGGAAAAACAAACAAACAATTAAAACCCCAGCATTTTCCTTTGCAGCTGGTGCAGAAATGTTGGTCATTTGAGCTGGCTGCTATCCTGGTGACTCCAGGAGCAGATCTGTGGGAATGAAAACACCAGCAGCCCTTCCTCAGCTGGGTCAGGTAAGGTCTTCAACACTCTCTGTCAGCCTGGGTCTCTTGATGAGCCATCTCAGAATTTCCCAAAGGCAGCACAATGCACAATTCTTTCTTTGCAAGCCATGGGCCACTGTCTCTGAGAAGGCCCTGCCCTGAAATGAGAAGTAAACTTGACTTATCCATGTTTTTAATGTCCTGCATTCTAATATGATGGAGTACTCGGGGGTCCCAGAAATGAGATATTCTTGACAGTGTAGCAGTTATGGAAAAGTAAAGGGTCAAAAAGGAGAGAACATACACAGGTGTTCATAACCCCTTTATTCCTTTTAGGAGAGAAATACTACCGGGCATCCTGTCAATAGAATGAGCAGGTCTCTGGCCGATGGAAAGGGGGATTCCCCCTAGCTAAAATTTAGCGTGTTGGAAATGCAGGATGTGAGATTAACAAAAGTGTTTGGGAGAAAATTATCAAGCCAGGTTAAGGAGTTTGGACATTATTCTGTAGGACATTGGCTTATACTGAAAGGGTTTTGAGCAAGAGAGTGCTATATACAAGTTTTCTAGTAGATTTTGCTGGTGAAATCTTTGGGTAGGTGAGCCATGGGTGAACTTCGAGGCCAAAGGGTTAATTAAGGGACAATTGCTCTGGGTGAGAGATGAGGGGCCCCTAAAATGATGAGCACATTGCAATACCATTTACGACTTAGATGACCTAAGCAGTCATTTCCTGAAGTGTGCAATTACTCCATTCCCGCACACACAACACAGACACACAGACGCACACATCCCTACCTCACACCATACCACAGCGACGTTGCTCATTCATTTCTAAAACACCATTTTTTTTTTAAGTTCCTTTTAAACAACAACAGACATCTCCATGATGCTGTTCACTTTTTCTTAGAATTCAATCTCTCCTAAATCTTAGAAATACTCCTGACTCCACAGCTTCCCTGCCTCCCTCATTTCAGCCCACTGTGAGGATTTAGCTTCCGCTTTTCTCCAAGTACGTCTGCCGAGCAGGTGGAAAGTTGCCACAAACCTCACTGATGGAACTTGGGCCTTCTTCACAGCAGTAATTCTATTTCAGTAAAATGCCTAGGCAAGAACTCACCCCCTGGTAGAAACCTATTTAGACAGGCTCTGGTTTATGTCCTATAACCAGGGCAGAGTAGACTGGAGCTGGGGTAATTCGCCCTGATCTAGCCACACTTTGGGGAATAGCACATTTGGACTAGGGAATTTCAAAATGGGCTGAGTGGCTAGACTGGGGCAGGCTGGCATCAGCTGAATTCTGAGAAGGGACAAACGTGTGTTAGGCTTGCCCAATGATATTGAATGACACAAGCTGTGGAGTGACCCAAACCAAACACCAATTACCCCAGGTCTCACCGGCCATTAAGCCCTCATCTGGCTTCAAGGGACTAGGTGAACTGGCTTGAGTCAGCAGACCAGTCTCTATACCCTAGGAGGTTTCATTCTATGTGCTGTTCTCAGGCTGATGTAGGAAAGAGCAGATGCACTGAGCATTGTGTGTGTGTGTGTGTGTGTGTGTGTGCTCACGCACCTAGAATTGTGCCACTTTTTAACAATCAAACTGGGCTCTAGGTTCCATACCAAGTCTTCCAAAAAGATTAAATAAAATTTGTTCCCAGCCTATTCTCCACACACATTTCCTACCAGTGCCTCTGTTGCTATCAGCAGCTCCCTAGTTATTCTAAACTAGGAGCAATTTTTGGAGAAAACAAGTTTCTTGCTGTCCTTTGTACACGCTTTTCCCTCAGGCCTTCCCTGAATCATTCAAATAATTCTACCCTGGCTGGTGGCTCAGCGGATAAGGCATCAGCCTGTGAGGCCAAAGTCGCTGGTTCGATTCCCAGCCAGGGCACATAACCAGGTTGCAAGCCAAGTCCGTAACAGGGGACAGGTGAAAGGCAACCATGCATTGATATTTCTCTCCCTTTCTTCCTTCCTCCCTGCCTTTCACTCTAAAAATCATGAATAAAATCTTTTCTTTTTTAATGGTGTCCATTAAATAACTCTTTAGATCTCTCTCAAGCATTTTCTTCCACCTGACTCTCCCAGGAAGAATTATGTCTTCCACTCTCTACTCACTGCAATTTTTATTCATTGATTTATTGATTCAGTCATTCAATCCACAAATATTTATTGATGTGTTTACTTGTACTACACACATAATCCCAGGTGCTAGATTTCTATCAGTGACTAAAATACCATTTCTGCCCTCATGGAGACTATGTTCTAGAGTGGGAAAGGAAAAGAGGAGAAAATATACTATTTCAAAGTAGAAAGAAAATGAAGGATAAGGAGACTAGAGCATGAAAGTGGGTGTTATTTTATATAGAATGATCAGAGGAGATGTCTATGACAAAGTGACTTTCGAGCAGAGAGTTGAAGAACATTAGGAAAGACTTTGCAAGTGTTCATGGGAAGACTTTAAGGGTAGAGGGAACAGGAATTTCAAAAACCCTGAACCAGGGCTGTGAATGGGATATTCCAAAACACTCCATTCTTATTTCTTATTCCTATTATTCGTATATATAATGGTCATATAACAGACCACCTTGCTGTAACTTTCCATTTACCTTTCCCCTTAAATATGGCCCCTGGAGATTAGGAATTATAGTATTTTCATACCTATATCCCTAGGACCTAGCATTGCTTTTGGAATATAGTCAATGCTTAGGAAACACTTATTGAAAGAAAGAATAAGTAATCTCATCAATCCTCCTAACAATCACATGAAAGAATACACCATGACAGTTTGATAAATGAGGAAAAAGACAACAGAAATTGAATAATGTTCATATTTACACAGCTAACTAATAAGCAGTGTCTAGATTCTGACCTACGTGTGTAAGACCCTGAGCAAAAATACTTTTTCAGTGGTGTCACTGGCGGAGTCACAGCAGATCCTTCTGTAAGCCCGGGCACAGGTGACTGACTGCAAGGTGGAATGTGCGTGGTATCGTCCCTGAACTGGCCTGACTGCCCACCTTTCTGGCAACCTTTCACGGTGCCCTTGGGAGTGACAGATGCTGCATTTGTGGCATTCAGTTAGCTCTGCAGCCCATGACAGTGTCGTGTGAGCAGAGCGGAGCTGGAGCAGAGTAGAGGGTGCCTCGAGAGTAGAACAGGTCTGGGGAGGGGGAGATTCTCTGCACACATGCTTAACTCCAACCAGGGCTGTCACCGGGGCCCAGGTTGGGAGTGAGGAGGGAACCATGGCACCACTCCTGGACCAGGCAGGTGACAGGCTTGGACTTCTGGGCAGTGGCTGCTGTGTCTGCAGTGGGCAGGTGCGGGTGTGGGCAGGCTCGGGGTGCTCCACAGTCTGGTGGGAGGCCCCTCAGCCCTGGCTCTGGTGACTTTACCGTGGGCCTGGCTGTTTGCCTTGGCAGCCCTGGAGCGCTGGCCTTGGCCTCCGCATGATTCCCCATTGGCCAGAAAACCGGGCCAGCACACCTGAAAGTCATTAGCTTGGGTCCCATTTTGTTCTCATATTTCCAAGCAGTGACCTGCAGCCATGTGTGACGGGGCAGGCACTTTATCAACTTGCTTCCCCCAGCCCGCCCCACCCATTTACCTTCCCCTCCACCGGTCCCTGCCCCAGACAGGCCAATCCCCCAAACCCAGAGCTAACAAGGACCCTTTTTCTTTCCTCTTTAATAAATATTTATAAGATTTGAGTATTATTTTTATAACCCATTTAAGTCAGTCTTCACCATTTTTCCATTAATGAGGACTCAGGCTCAGTAAGTGACTTGCCCAGAATCCCACAGCTAGTCAAGTCCAGAGGCGAGGCAGGGGCTGTGGCCTGCATGGTCCGGATTGTTGAATGGCAGGGGTCACTCTGCCATGCACCCCACCCCTCTAGCCAGCCTGCCCGGCCACTTCCCGCCTAGGACGCTGAGCCCATCTTTTCTCCTAATGGTAGCCCCACGCTCAAACTGTCCAACCAGCAGGTACCTAAGAACAAATTCTCTTCCGGTGTATTTGCAGTCATCTGAGCATCTTACTCATTTTACCTTCTTTTACAAACATTTCTTTAGAAATACAGCTTTCCACCTTGTGCTTGGACTTCTCTAAAGCAATCGTTCTCATTCAGGGACCTTTTGCTCCCTAAGGGACATGTGGCAATATCTAGAGACATTGGGGCAGGTTGGTAGTTGCTGGTGTGTGGCACAAGACAGCCCTCCACAATTATATGTATAATATATATTATATATATATACACACACACACAATATATATTTTATAAATATACACTTATAAATATTTATAAATATATCATATATATTTATAGTTTATAAATACACACACACACACACACACACACACACACACACATACTAGGTCAATAATAACCAAGGTTGGGAAACTGCTCTAAAGCCATTAATTTATGTACATAAAGATACTTTTTTTAGACGAAACACTAATGTGGTGTGTTCTAGCCCATTTGTGCTAGCTCATTAGAATTTCCCATGTACATCGGTCCCCAGTCCCATAGTCAGAGACAAGTCGGTAGCCTGAGGTTGGCCATAGTTGGGATATTGACACTGGAAATTGACAAAAACAAGTGGGGCTTTCTTTTTTTTTCCTGGAGAGCCAGTTTATCACCATGCCATTCAGGACTTTCTCTGTGACATTGATTGTACATTGTCTCGTGTTATCGTCACAACACCGTGGTAACTGGTATTTGATTTTGTATTTGAAAATGAAGGCACAGCATATTACAGCATAGAATATACATAATATCATTATTAAGTGGTGGGGACAGAAGTTGAAACTGCTTAGTCACAATCCAGAGGCTGCACTTGAAGCGTTGAGCTGCCTGGCCAAATGTTAACTTAAAAACAACTCCAATGCATGTGTATTCCTGAGCTTGTCCATTTGGGATTGAAAGAGGGAATATACATTAAGTGAATCATATTCTGCTATCTTACAAATTTGATGTTTTTCTAATCATCAAATCAGGCTTTGTATGAAGTACTCCCTTTTAAGTATACATGAGTACTTTTTTTTTTTAAGATTTTATTTCATTATTTTTAGAAAGAGGGGAAGGGAGAGAGGCAGAGAGGGAGAGAGGCATCAATGTATGGTTGCGTTTCACCTGCCTTCAGCCACAGACCTGACTGGGGACCTGGTTTGCAACCTGGTTATGTGCCCTGGCTGGGGAATCGAACCTGTGACCTTTGGGTTCGCAGGCCGGCACCTTAACCACTGTGCTACCAGCCAGGGCCATGAGTACTTTTTAAAGCGAATGACGATTAAACAAACTCACTAAAGAGTTCTTACAATCCTAAAAGTAGCCCTTCTTTAAATTATGACTTAAGTATCAGCCTTTCAGTATTGTTCCTTAAGCATCACCTAATGAATATTTTAGAACTGCTACCCAATTACCTCTCCAGAGGCCCACCCTACCCCTCTTCCTTCCTGATTTTCTCTAAAGCACAAATTCCTTAAGACTGTGTATTTTCTTCCACTTCAACATCCCCAACACCTAGAACAGCATGTAGTATGTAATACGCTAAAAATAAGTTTTGTTGACTGAATATATAAATGGCGAACACAGAGGCTTTACCAAGGATAGGAAATAACCCCATCATTCATGACAAGTTTCCATGTTTGATACATATTTATGAGTAATGCAAAGTAAGGTGGGATATGCCTCTAGACAAATTTGTTAAACATATGTCCAATAACCAAACATGGAAAACACAAATTGGATGCCTAAAACAATTGGGCTGCTTCAGCTGAATTGATGTTGCTCTTTTGAAATAGGAGTTTCATCCTAGATGAAAGCACTGAGCATTTGCCTCCATGCTCTTTGGAATGGGTTTTGAGCCCAGAGAACGCCCAGCTCTGGCCGTAAAATTAAAATGTACAACATGACCAATGCAGAAGGCCATTTTATTAAGAAGGGACATCATCATCATGGATGGCTCACAGAAACAAAACTCGAAATGTCCTCTTAGGAAAGAGCATGGTCTTGGCTAGTTCTGCCTGGTGTAGACCCATGCAGGAGAGCAGAGTTTCAGGTGCAGCAACCAAAAATACAAGTCATCCAGTTAAATCGGAATTTTAGAACATATGTGTATATATACTAAAAAGGTATTTGTTGTTCACTGTTTATCGGAAATTCACATTCAACTGACAACCCTCATGAAATGTTTAGGCCAGACTCTGGAGGTGCTTGGTTACTGTCAGGGGCTGTCACACAGAGAGCTGAGGAGGCAAGGGGTGGAGACTAGGAACAGGAAGCGGTCCCAGGACACAATCGGTCAACAATTCTGGGCACAAGCAGTTCCTCCCTTCTGTTCCAAAGAATCCCAATATCTGAAAATCTGACTGCCCCATTCCTGGAATTCACCTAAAACTCTTGTTTTTGTTGTTGTTAGTTGTTGAGTTCTGCGTTCATTTCCACTTGCCTTCAGTGATTTCCTTCTCAATGAGAGTTGTTCCAAAGTTGGGATGATGCACAGAATAAAAGGGACACTCTTAAAAAATACAGAATTTTGGCTCTGGCTGGTAGCACAGTGGATAAGGCGCCGGCCTGTGAACCCAAAGGTTGCCAGTTTGATTCCCCAGCCAGGGCACATAACCGGTCCCCAGCCAGGTCTGTAGCTGGAGGCAGGTGAAAGGCAACCATACATTGATGTTTTTCTCTCTCTCTTCCTCTCTTCTTTCCCCTCTCTCTAAAAATGATAAATAAAATCTTTAAATAAATAAATAAATATATTTTTTAAAAAGACAGATTTCCCAGTGATTAGACCTGGGTGTCTGTTTTTAAACATCTTTGGGGAGGTTTTGATGGTTAGCCATTGGGGAAAATCACCTGTTCGGGGTCTGTGCCTGAGTAAATCAGGGCTACTAGATACCCACCACTATTGGAGAATCTTGAAACTCAGTTTCACTGGGATGGAGATCAAGGCTGGAATGAGATGGAGTCACCCAGGCCATGGGCACAGGACTGGGGCTCAGGGCTCAGGGTGCTGTGGAAGACAGAATTAAAAGCCAGGCCTAAAGGTTCACACAACAGCATGTTGTGGGGGGAAACAGGCGCCAATAACACTAGGGAAACCGGATGGCATGAGTGGGAGGTCTAAGATGAAAGGAGGTGGCTACTGACACAAGGAAACTGGGTCACAAGTCTAAAGTCCATAGAGAAAAGCAGTTGGCATGAAGGAGGCAATGCCCTAGGCTGGTTGGCAGCACAAAACCAAGTGGTGTGAAAAATCAACTCACCTCTCTCAGCGTGAGAGCTTTTATATGTAAAATACAGGTTATAGTTTTCATTCACTTATTGAACATGAGTATGCAGCTAGTATAAAATATGTAAGCTACATGCCTTCACAAAGCTTCCAGACTCTCAGGGAAGGCCAACGATAAGCAAGGAAAAAGGAACAAATGGTTGTTACTATAACTAGTTATAGCTAGTTACTGCTAGCAATCGCTGGTTAATGGGAACGAATAGTTACGATAGAGGATGCTGTCCATTAAATGCATACACACCCTGAGCCGTAGAGGTGGGAATGTTAAGGACAGGGTGATAGGAGTGAAACCAGGAAAGCAGATCACATGCCAGGAGCTTCAACGGAGAGAAGTTAATGTAGGGAATTAGTTTCCTGGCCTACAAAGAGCGAAAGGCGCAAGGAAAAGATGAGACAATCCAGAGATCAGCAAAGGTAGAAAGCCACTGTCTCATGGAGAGCTGGAGGGGCGAAGAAGGCCGAAGCTCTGTAGGAACTGTTGGAGCCTTGTGGCAGCTGGGACGGTAGCAGGCCTGCTGGGGTTATTAAGGACAGGCTGTCCAGCAGCCAGAGTCACAGCAGAAGTCAGACTGCTGCCCAAGATACCTGGCTTTTTCTGGTCCTTCTATCTCCTGCCAAGTCGTTCCCCTGACAGTGCCATGACAGTCAAGGGAGCCTGGTCATGGAGTGCCCTGGAGCAGCTGGAGAGAAGGGTAGGGACTGCATCTGAGTGCAGACACGTGGCCTGCACAGGTGGTAGACGGTGGACTGCAAAGGCGAGGTAATGACCGTGCCAGTCTCGTTGGCCAGTATAACGGTACAGGAGATCCTGTGGGAACTGCTTAGCACAGTGCATGGTGCACAGTACACACTCAAATCATAATAGTGTAAAGACCTATTGTTGACTCCAATGGTTCCAGCAACTGCGTCTGTGCATGGGGCGGGGATGTGAGGCCAGGAATGACGAGAAGCCCAAGAAAGGTAACAGTAAGTCAAGGAAACAGACTTCAGAGAGAATTGTGGTGATAGGTGAACAGGATAGGGACTAGAAAGAGGACTTGGCAGGTGCCTAGTTTCATTCTAGGTCCCACAGGACACACTGTATCTGACATAGAAGCTGAGCAGAGATAATAACATGCAGGGCCTCCTGGAGGGGATGGGATGAGCATAATGAAAATATCACATAGAAAAGTGCTTCCCTATGCAAGGAATTAGGCCACTAGGTTTCCTATAGACTAACGCAGACTAATTTATCACTGGCTAGATGCACTTCTTATATAATGTAGGATGCTGGTAATATACAAGGCACGCTCAAAAAAGAGCGAGCTGGAAATAAGTTAATGTAAGGACTGTTCCCAGAGGTGTGGACTGAGGGTCAGTGAGACATCCAGCTATAAGGAAAGCCAAGAGGAGGGAGCTGAGACTGGTCCATTGAGAACCATGAGAGACAACTGCCTAAGAGAAGTCATACAAGGTGCATGTCAGAACTGCAGCGAGGCAGGCAGACTAAATGTCTATAAATACTCTGTACTCTTCATTTCCTCTCTTCTCCTGCCTTCATATTTCTTGCTAAGGGCTTCCCTTTGGCTGAGTTCAGCAAAAATAACAAGAGGTCAAAGGAGCCTGAACAATGCAGTCCTCAGGTATCAGCCTCTGAGCACACAGGACACCAAAGGGCAGGTGGTTGGTCAGGGATCAGGATAGTGGCAAAAAGAATAATACACATAAAAGGTCTCAGACTCTAATATCAAGAGAGTTGGTCCGCACTCTAGGATCTCTAGCCAGAATCTTGACCCATTGACCACCTGAAGACCGTCCTGATTTGGCCTTAGGACAAAGATCTGTGCAGAGTTGACAAAGGGGGAAAGTAGTCAAGAGGGACTCTCTAAGATGGTGCGATGGAGTCAGCTTGTACTACATTATCAGGGTGGATTGTTAAACTTTCAGAATTTTATGTACCAGTTGTTAGACATAACCATTATTAAAAAATCAGCCCTGGCTGGTAGCACAGTGGACAAGGTGCTGGCCTGCGAACCCAACAGTCGCTGGTTCGATTCCCAGCCAGGGCACATAAACAGGTTGCAAGCCAGGTCTCCAGCCAGGTCTGTAGCTGGAGGCAGGTGAAAGGCAACCATACGTTGATGTCTCTCTCCCTCTTTGCCTCTCTCTGAAAATAATAAATAAAATCTTAAAAATAAATAAATAAATAAGCTCACAATTAAATAAATTGCATAAGAAATGAAGGTAATAAATACTCAAAATTCATTGCCTTCTAATTCTTTGCTACATTTTACTATTGTCTTGTACGTGAGGTCATTCATATCTATATGAGAGTCCACTACTCTCCATTTAGTCCCAGGCTTCATATTCAGGGACTTCATGTTGATAGTTTGATATTGGCGATAGTGGGAAGATATATACACCATGGAATTTTGCGTCTGCTACAAATCAAGGTTTGCTGGTTTGCGTGTTTTTCTCCAAGAGAGCTGGTTGGTGAACATCACCAAGCCCAGCACTGAGGCTGGCCTCCCAACTGAATCTGGATGATGAACAATGAGGTTGACAAAATAATGATGTCACAAATCTTTAATGCCTTTACCTCTTTGATGAACAGAATCACTTAAGGGAAATGCAGGCACTCGTTTCTGAAATGTTGGCTTTCTTTTTACTTGCTTAAAGGTTTACACAAACAAGAAACCATCCTTTTTCGTGCTAAGACATCAGTTAAAACAGGCTTGAGTCTGACATATCCTGACCTAAGACAGTACATTGGAGAGGAGACAAGAGCATGTGAAACATGAGAGCGAAGATTTGGCAATGCCTGGTCTTTGTTACACAACTTGTCGGTACATATATGTAAAATATATATCTCTAAAAGATTTGCATACGTATGCAAACTATCTTTATGTATCAATATTTTCCTTTTATTGGAAGGTTATACTGGAAAATAGTGAGCTTAGAAGTTAAGACATTGCCCTGGCTGGCGTGGCTCAGTGGATTGGCTCCGGCCTATGAACCCAAAGGTCACTGGTTCAATTCCCAGCCAGGGCACATAACCAGGTTGCAAGCCAGGTCTCCAGCCAGGTCCATAGATGGAGGCAGGTGAAAGGCAACCATACACTGATGCTTCTTTCCCTTTCTTTCTTCCTCTCTGCCCTTCTCTCTGAAAATAATGAATAAAATCTTTTTTAAAATAGTTAAGACAGGTCTGGATTTGAATTTCTTAGCAATGCAATATTGGGAAAAGGTTCTTACTGTTTCCTTATCCACAAACTGGAGATAATAATATATACCACATAAAGAGAATGGGAAATATAGAGTGCTAACATATATGAAAGAAATTGGCACAATTCATTCATTAATTGACTCACTTAGAAAATATTATCTTACTGTGACAAAAGAACATACTAGAAAAATGAATTCATCTGCCCTATGGAGATTACAGTTTCACAGGAGAGACGTACATTAACCACTGTATTTAAATCTCACTATTATAATGATGAACCTACCGAACGAGTGTATGTGTCAATTAAGATAAAGCGAAGAATTGGGGAAAATGAGGGCTAGTGTTTTCTTTCTCTATTCTATCTTTCACTTCGGGAGCAGACAATATCAGTGCCTGCCCATCTTTGTTGGGCTACAATGCTTCAATTTGCTTGGAATATGCGCCAGTGTCTAGAAACCTTTGCTTATAGCTTTTCTCCAAAGCACCTGAAGGCTGCAGTGCCCTCCTGCAGGCAGACAGGAAGTGCTAGAAATAGGGCCACTGGGAGCAGCTTTCTCTCACATGTGGGATAATCCGTGGCATTCAGTGTCGGCCAAAGTCTCCTCAGCAGAATTAAGCTCCAGGTGCCCAGTGTGGTTTGCTAGCACACTTTTTGTTTTTTTGGCTGCTGTCCCATTTTCTCACTTCTCCATCCCCTCATAGGTGTTTTCTGCCTCTCCCAAATAAATTACAGTTGACCCTTGAACAACACACGTTGGACCTGCTTGGGTCCACTTATACATGGATGTTTTTCAATTAGCCATGCAGTCCCGACCTATGTTGCTCAAGGGTCAACTCGTGTTAGGAAGCCACGTATGTGGACGGCCAGCATAAATTATCCATGGATCTTCGACGGTGTGGGTGGTTTGCGTTACTAGGTCCACGTTGTTCAAGGGTCAAGTATCCACGCTCCCAATTCCTGGACTTGGGTCTGGGAAGCAAAACCAGGAGAGCTCTTGTCTCACTAAGCAACTATATCCCCCACCAAGTAGGGCACACGGTGTGGCCTAAAAAGCACAAACAGGCTTCTAGGAATGGCATTTGTTTTCCTAATATATTATCTAAACCAGGAGAGTAAAGGGGGCACCATTAAAAGTTCACCAAGAGAACATCAGGCATGAACCAGAATTGTGCTGGGAAACTGCGATGTGTAGTCAAGAAGCCCTAGCGGATCTTCCCCACAGACCACGGTTGAGGGTGGTTGAGGGTCGGGGAAGGAAACCACAGAGCATTTAAGGTGGTTTGCCTATCTCTGGCAACTTGGTAGCTAGATACTAGCTATGCTACGGCCCCAGGGTAAAATGTTTACCTGACTTTCAGGATTTAAAAGGAAGGGTGGGCAGCCTTGAGAGGGGGAGCTGTTGGGGAAGAATGCTGGAGGGAGGGGTGCCATGATGAAGGAACTTCATGGAGGAGCAGGTTGACACAGCCTGTGAGAAGAAGCAACTATGCGGTTTGGAGCCAGAAGCCAGCCATGCAGCCTGGGCCAGGAAGGCAGCAGGCACGCTGTTGCTCTGATCGTGCTCTAGCTGACGCCAAAACCACCAAGGACTCTTGTCTTGCAGACTGGACTCTTGGAACTTGGGACTTCTGGTGAGGACTTCGCCATGATCCAATGTAACACGGCACATGCTTTCCCAGACTATTACATGGAGGCTGAAGACAACATACCCCAGATCCTGAAGGAGAGAGCTGACAAATAAGGGATGGGGAACTATTGGAATTGGCTTTGGTTTATAGCCTTTTGGGGAGCAAGGGCAGTGCTGGGTCTCGAAGAAGGACAGGGCTCTGGGCAGGAGTGCTCCCAGGTCCCCCGCCCCCACCCCAAGGCTGGAATATGGTAAATAAAGCCCTGCTTTTCTCAACGCTAATTGTTGGGTCATACACCAAGGCGCCACGTGAAGGAGCCCCAGTTTGCTCCATAGCAGTCAGCCTGTCTCAGGGAAGCTTGACCAGCTCCAACAAGGGGTCCTGGCCAGAGTCCTGGTTGCTAACCAATGGGCTCTGAGCGCGTCTCAGGAGAAGCAACACGGGGACTCGGCTCATCTGTCATAACCCGGGGCCTCTTATCCCCGGAGCCAGCAGAAAACCAGCCCAGACAGGCCCCCAAGGGAAGCCCATTTCCAGCTAGAGTGCTCCCGCAAACTCACAGTTTTTAGGAGAAAAACAACACAGATTTGTCAACGTCTGTCACCCGCTTTGGGCAGCTGCAGCTTTTTAAGAGCCCAGGGGTCCCCCGTGGCTGAGGCTCACACCAGTGCACGAGGAGTAATGGACTCCCAGAGCTTTGCTGAAATTGCCTGTTAATGTCGGAGCGGTACTTAGCTGGATGCATTTCCGGTGCGGGGCGGGGAGGGGGGGTTGCTGTCGGTGTGCAGGGGGCAGGGAGAAGGAATCCCCAATGAAGGAAGTTTCTATGCAAACGGCGCAGCCCATCCAGCTCCTGTTTCAGCTTAGCTTTGCTAATTCCCCTTGTGTTGCACCGCCCCCCTCCCCAAACGTTTAAACTCAGAGAGCTATAGAAGTTCAAATGTTCTTTTATAGAGTGAAATAAACAGCTTTTATAGCCTGAAAACGGCGAGCTTAGAGATCAACTGTTCACCACTGAAGCGGGCATGTTTAAGCTGAAGAAATAAAGAGCATTCTTTTCCTTATTGTGAGCTATATTTTCCCCCCAAACTAATAGGAGGGTCTGTAAATTAGCTCCCTTCTCCGTCGCCGGGGAAAGAAGTTACAGACTGCAGCCTCCCAGCATTTTGCTACAAGGCTGCCCCCCTCTGGCTCCCACCACGAGGCGATTTGTGGAGAAATCAAGCACGTTTCAGAAAGAGCAGCTCAACGTGGGGGCAGGTCAAGCTCAGGGTCCCGGTTGCTGGTCCCTGTCCCCCTGCTAGTCCCCATTCCTAGCTTCTCCGCACATCCCACTCTCTTCTCCAAATGACAAAATATATCACTGAATTGAGGGTGAACTTTGGCAACCCCTGGTTCCAGACTACACGTGGCGAGTGGGTTAGGTTGAAAGGCAGAGAAGCATGAGGGAGGCAGCAGCAAAAAGGACCCATTCATTCCCTTTTCTGCAAGCGCTGGCTTTTCCTTTCCAGGAATGATTGCTGCATCCTGCTTTCGGGTTCACCCCTCATCTGGGAATTAAGAAGCAACTGGAATATTCGTGCAGGGGGCTACCTAGTGGAGGCCTCTGCTGGATGCACCAGGGGTCTGAAGTCTTATTTGCCCCGAAGCAGCCAATTTTTATGTATTCATTTTTTGAATGTCTGTTAATACCAGGCGTATTGTGAGCACATCGCGAGCTTCTTGTTATTCCAATGCCTCGATTGGTCCCTGTCATTTCACCAGCTTTTATAATAAAATGTTAGAGCCTCAGAAAGCATCTCTTGACTACCCACCCCAGCCCAGAACCCACCCCCGTCTTCTCTATAACCATACTTCTGATTGCTCCGGCACTCACTCCAGCAGCATGAGGCATCTTGCCATATTCCCCAAAGATAATTTTCTTCAAGCAACTGAGTCCCCTATTCCAGCCCCTCAGCCTAGATGACCCTCCCCTTGTAACCTTCAGAACCTATAAAAATATTGTAATTATATTAGTTCAGTAGGGCTGCCCTGACAAACCACCGCACATTGGGCGGCTTACACAATGGAAATTTATTCTCCCACAGTTCCGGAGGCTAAACGTCTGAAATGAAGGTATCTCTCTCCATAGGGCTCTTCCTTCCAAAGGTTAAGAAGAATCTGGTCCCTGTGTTTCCCAGAGTTTAAGTAGTTTGCTGGCCATTTTGGCATTCCCTGCCTTTTAGAAGTGTCACCCCGATTTCTGTTTCATCGTCACACGGCATTTGTCCTGTTCACATGTCCCTGTGTCAAGTTTCCCCTTTCTATAAGAGCATCAGTCAAATTGGGTTGGAACCCACCCTAATAACTTCATCTTAATTAATCATATCTGTAATGACCCTGTTTCCAAAAAGGTCACATGCTGAAGCACTGGGGGTTATAAATTCAACATGTGAACTTGGTGGGGGTTGGGGTATAGCTCAATGCCCTTAACAATGCCCCCTCCGAAAGGCAAGACAACAGAGCTGAGAGTTTCCTTTATCTGTCTGGGCACAGTTATGCAATGACCTATGGAACTTCAATTCTTTATTTCACTATCTCCTGCATTGGCCTGTACCTTGCACAAGATTGTAACCCCATCTATTCCCTTCGGCCCCAGGATGCTCAGCGACTATTGAAAAACAGGATTGTGTCCTGTTTGCTGAGGGCTGGTGCGGAAGCATGAAGAGCAAAGTCATCAGGAAACCAACAGCCTCTTTTGTAGGAAGGTTATAAAGGAAAAGTGATGTTTCCTGGCTCCCAGGTCACTTCTTTTTTGGCTTTGCCCCTCTTCAAGGCACCCACTCATTGTGTCTGTTGTTTCTGGTTTATTATTATTTTTAAATGTCCAACCTTTCTTAGTCCCTGCTGCCTCCAAGACACATACCACATTTGCCCATGATGTGTGTTGAATCTCAGCAGCTACTGTCATGAGGTTGGAGGAGGTACAGAAAGCTGGAAGTTTATCAAAGTATTCCTAATACAATTCACAGGCTGTCAGCGGTTGTTTATGCCTTCATAGTAATCCTGGGATTTATATTTATTTTATTCTGATGATATAATAAGATGTATAATTGCTTTTGAGAGTCTGGAATTGCTTTTGTAGAAATATGGGGCTTGAGTCATGAATCCTAATGCCTTGCTGCCAGCAGGCTTTTGTCAGGCTTAGGAGGATGGTTCACATCTCTTTCGATTCAGAAGAGAAGGCTTCACACCCCAGTGAGTTAGTACAAACGGAGAAAGTGTGTGATCTTGATCTTGCAACAGGCTTTCTGGGGAACTGGGGGGCTGTATGTACTAGATGCATTGGAAATGCTCCTCTCAGCTCCTGCTAAAGGAAAAGCCAGGGCCCCCATGTATGTCCCAGGTGACTCTGCTTCTTGGTCCTACCTGAAAATCTCATGGGCAGGTACTCAACTCAGGTGGAGCCAACCCGCTTCACTCTTGAGAAGATGAACTAAGCCTCATAAAATGTGCTGTAAGACGGGAATTGACTCTTGGTCAATAAGGTCATATAAGACTAGAGCCAGAGTTGCTACCACAAAACATATGCCAATCAAAGTTGTAGAGGAAAGGAAACCTCCAGCCTTGCAAAGAAGGTGGCCTGAGCAGAGGAGAGTGTCGTCTGTGTGCAGGGAAAAGCAAAGACGCAGAACTATAATTGATAAACGTTTAATATCCAAGTTGCCTAATGATACACTTCCCTTTAACATGCCTCTTTGGGAGGTAGGTCTTCCATTTATTGCAGCAATGCTGTCCATGATAAAGGTTGCTTTGTTTGGAAGCTTCAAGCAGAAAAATAGATAGCATAGAAATATTCCGATTTAGAGTTCAAAATAGAACGTTGGAGGCCTATGGATGAATTAGTTACCTATGCTGCATAACAAATTATCCTCAAACTTGCGTCTTCAAACAATAAACACTTTTTATCTCACATAGTTTCCATGAGGCCAGAATCCAGGAACAATGTAGCTGGGTAGTCCTGGCTTCCAAAGTAGCAATTGGGCCATTGGGCCATTGGGCCATTGGGCTATTGGCCAAGTTTGCCTCTCTCTGAAGACTTGGCTGGGCTGGAAAATTGACTGCCAAGGTGACTCACTTACCTGCTTGGCAAGTCAGGGCCGTTTATGGGCAGAAGGCCCCAGGTCTTTGCCACATGGGCCTCTCCATAGGGCTGTGTGAGTATCCTTATGGTATGGCAGTTGGCTTTGCTGCAGTGAGTGAGCCAAGAAGCAGCAAAATAGAAACAATATTTTGTGACCTACTCATGGAAAGGCCACGTTAATTTTGACAACATTCATCTGGTTGCATAATTCAGCCCTTTTCAGTGGAGAGAGGACTACATAAGAACAGGAAAACCAGGAGGAAGCATTCATGGAAGGCCATTCTAAAGCCTGGATACCAGGGTCTGTGATCAAGAAAGCACAATCTAACTGGTAAGAGAGAGCAAATAGAAGTAGCATCTTTCTCTAAGACTTTCCCCAGGTGTACTCATATAGCCACTTGTCTATCTGCCAGCACACCTTGTCTGCATGTGTTCATATTGTTCCCATGTTTTCAGTGTGCTTCCTTCCCTCCCTTTCTTAAACCTCCTACCCACACCCATCCTCCATGGCCCTGTTCACATGCCCCTTCTTTTCTGTTTAGCTCTCGCTAGGCATAAGAGATTATGCCCCTTGCAGTGTTTCGTGGTACTTCCTGAACAGCTCTCTTATTGCATTTATTCTATCCTGTGGCTGTGTCTCATAAAAGGAACTTGAAGAAAGGAAATAAGCTAGAGATTGGTTACACAGGTGTTGGAAGAGCTGAGAAGCCAACGAGTATGGTCTGAACCCCGGCTAAACCTCAACTGTCATGTGAATCCCTGGCCTGGGGTTGCAACCTCTTGTTTAGTCTTAAGACTTCCCGAGGGCTGCCAGACCCAGCTCAGACAGGACAATCTGCTCAAAGCTAAAATGAGCAATGCAGGGTAATTCCAAACCAGCACTGGGAACATCTTAGGCTATGTGTTATTTCCCCACGCCTTCACATGACTAAATTGTTCTCATCTGTCACTTGGTGGTGAACAAATCCAGAAGGATTCCCTGGAAATACTGAATTGGAACCTATGTGACATTGGACTGCTTAGCCTTAGATCTCCCCTTACCCTCTTCACTCAGCCTCTCTGAAGGGAAATGGATCAGGATGTTCTCCTCCAGGGAATAGGGGTTAGGGGAATAAATAATTTGGGTAGGGGTGTGTGTGTGTGTGTATGTGTGTGACTTTTCATTGGCTTCTCTCCATCACTTAATTAAGCCTATTAACTGCCATTTATTGCTGCTAATACGCACAGGTCACCATGATACCCTCTCTCGATATTATTTTATTTCAAACTTACAATGGCAAAGTAAATGTTATCATTATGGTTCCCATTTTATCTGCACGTAACCTGAGGCTCACAGGTGAAATGACCTGCTCAGAGTAAACAGTGGTGGGAAGATTTTTGAATCAGGGAGTATCTAAGTCAAGGCCTACACTCTAGAATACTAGATCCCCTCAGTACTGAGCCCCCAGGATACTCTTGACTCTTCAGTTCTGTCATTGGTTCACCTCTTAAATGATGAGAGAAAAGTGCATGATTCCTAATATTCATCACACATTAGTAAACCAGTCAACTACCACCTCCCTAAGAGCAGGGAGGTGTAGCCAATGCCACCATTTACTCCCGTTGACCCAATTAAGCCGAGCCTTTTCAATTTCCAGTGGATGGAGAATTTATCCCACTCCCTATTATTCCTAAAAGCCCCAGTTTAGATGACACATCATACGGTCACTCAATGTTGAGGCTCCGTTGGCTGCAGTTGCTGGAACACAGCAGCTTTTTGCAAAATATCAGTTGAATTGAAAGCTATTTAGTTCTCTGGGAAGCAGCGTCATGCCCAGGCTGAGGTGGTGCCACCTAAACTCAGTGTGTAACCTCTTAGAGGAGGCAAGTGAGGTCTCCACAACCACAAAGGCCCCCCCTAGGTCAGGGTCCTCTGCCTCAGTGTCCTGGCACTACCTCCTTTACAAACAACAGTGAAGTTCAAGTTCGCTGTAAGTTCAAGTGCTCAAGGTTTAACCTGATGCCTCTGAGCCTGTAAGCCCCACACCTTTCTCTCTGGGTCCCTGGCACCGTGATGTGTGGCCTGCTGTCCTTTTCTCCCACTTTCCTTCTCTCCTTTCACTCTGCACCCATGTCCTCTCCCCTCCCCTGGGCCTGGTCACTAATAATGCTCACTTCTAATGAAAAGTCCCAGCACTGTGAGAACCACATTGGGAAGGAATGTCAGCATCTGCCAGGCCTGGGTCATGCCGGTGTCAGTGGTCTCAGTCTCTCTGTGGTCACTGCTGGCCAGGGTTAAAAGGCCTTAGTCAGTCCCAGCCACACCCCCCTCTCCGGAGGCCCACACCTTTGATCCTTCGCAGGCCTCTCTCCAGAACCACATCCCGGCTCTTGCAAACTGTAAACTGCCACGTCTGCCCTCTTTGGATGCCAATGGCATTTGTGCTTCTCTTTCTTCCATTTCCCAGTGGAGGATAAGCTACGTGCTGGCCCAGGTGCCTGCACTCTTCTTCCTCTGCCTGGCTGGCCCTTTCTCACACTTCCCATCTCAACTGACAAGCTATCCATTCCAAAGGCCTCCCACGACCACTCTCTACCAGAGCATCTCTAACCACACTGTTTAACTCACGTTAAATTCCCCTATTTAACTTTATTGCTTCTTTCTCCACTGGAATATAAAGCCCACAGGCCAGCCCCAATGCCTGACTTTCTAGCACTCTCTCCCCAGGTCCAGCATGGGCTGGACCACCCATGGTGAGGTAGGATACATTTCCTGTGCACTGTGCTCTACCTCCCAGAGCTGTGGCCATCCATACTCCTCCAAGAGGAACCACTTTGCATTTGGTTGGAGAAGGATTCAACTGTCCACATTTTCTGTCTGGTGTCTTCTTAGCTTATGAATTCTCTAAAGCAGAGGATTACAACTCATGTTTGTAAGCAGTTGTTGATTATCTTGTTATTGATTGATGTGACTGGTGGGGAGTGGAACAAAGTAGGTTTATGGGAATTACTGTTTTTTGAGGGCCATGCACTGGGCAAGGAGCTTGATGTACTTCAATGCAACTGTCTTAGATTGTTCAGATTGCTACAACAAAATAACATAAATTGGGTTTCTGATTATGACCTCCCTAATTCCTCACCCCCTAGTAGCATTACCTGGGGATTAGGTTTTAACATGAATCTTGAGGGGATACAAACATTTAATCTATAGCAGCAACCAAGAAAATATAGGGGAAATTGCTTTGCTAACAGTGATTTGATACCCTGAAAGCTGTCTAGAAATGTGCATTTCCATGGCTAGGTATTCCTTGTGCATCCATTGACCATGTCTTGCTTTACTTGATTACAATTAAGATAAACTCAAACAGGCTCAGTTGATAAGGGGAATTCAATGGTTCATGTGCTGACCAGTCCAAGGGTAGCCACTCAGCTACAGTATGATCCAAGATTTGAATAGCATAAGAAGGACTGTGTTTCTGTCTAGTTATTGGTCTGTGCTTATTCATTCTGGGACACATTTTCTGAAAAGCTCTTTTCTAGGTCTGATGGGAGCTACCAACAGGTTCTGGGGGAAGGGTGAGTTTCCTACTGGAAATCAGACACTGTTGGAGGAGAAGCCAGTAGTGGTGATAGGAAGAGAACCAAGAAATGTTGTTGTGTGAGTTTGTTTAAAGGCTAGTCATGAAAGGGACTTTATTCTAGCATCTGCCATGGACCAAAGGAGTTAATACAGAGACATATATGTTGACAAGTGCTAATGAAGCACTCACGGTCCCGAGGGGAGGTTGTGATCTGTAGGATTCAAACAAGGCTTTCGATGGCACCAATTGGAATTTATCTGAAGTATATAAGTAAGGATATGAACAGAAATGTATATACAAGGATGTTTATTTTAGTGTCATTTATAATAGGAGAACATTTCCATAAAAGGAAATAATCTAGGGTTTAGTTAACAGGTAAAATTAAGCCAGGGATATCTATACAGTATGATATTGTTCAGTCAAATAAAATTTATATTGTTGATAAGTATCTATTGACATAGAAAGATAGATTTTGTACAATTTAAAAGCATATGAGCCCAGGCTGGTGGCTCAGTGGATTGGCACCAGCTTTTGAACCCAAAGGTCACTGGTTCGATTCCCAGTCAGGGCACATTAACCAGGTTGCAAGCCAGATCTCCAGCCAGGTCCATAGCTGGAGGCAAGTGAAAGGCAACTATATACATTGATGTTTCTCTCCCTTTCTTCCTCCCTCCCTGCCCTTCTCTCTGAAAATAATGAATAAAAAAATCTTTTAAAAAATTCTCTCCTAAAAAATAAAAGCATATGAGAATATTTTTAAATACTTCATACAACGTCAACTTCACTCAAATCTAAATATATTCCTATATTTAAACAAATTCTCAAGATAAAAGAGCTGTGGCTACCAAATGCAAACACCAGGTATTTATAGGCTTACAGTAGTTATGTCTGAGTGATAAAAGTACGGACTTTTCTTTTATTATTTTGTGTATCTATATTTTCTTTCAGTCCTTTGTTCATTCTTTTTCCTTTTATTCTTTACATATAAAATGTATAGTATATAATGAAGGTATATAAGTTTATCTAAGTGGTTAGGCTATTAAATGCAGTAATGTGATGATCAGGTGAGGAAAGTTTGGGTGACAAGGAAGTAGAAAACAGATGGGGAAATGAGGAGTGGAAAGAGAGCTCAGGGGGACGGGGTCTGGCAATGGGGCCAGGACTGAATAGTAGTCACAAGAGCTCTGGTTGGCTATGCAGGAGCAGGGGGTGGAGCACACGAGGGTGGAGCTTCATAAAATCTTTGGAAACGTTCAATGGGTGGGAATCTTTCCCTGTCATGTGGAGATAATAGTCATTTCCCATCTGAAGAGCTTTTGTAAGGATCCAAACGTATTCTGCTTGTATGCTTTAATCAGATATGAGAGCTCACTAATATCCACTGGTCTTAAATGTTGAGGACTCTTTTGGGAGTAATTACTGGGTAGTGGGCCCAGAGTGGAGGCCCTCTGTAGATGAAGGACCCTGCGAAACGGAGGCTTACTTCTTCACCCATGCCCCACCCCAGGCTCTTACACCATAAGGCCCAGCTTTGTTCTAAGCACGTCTATGAGTGTTAACACACACAAGGAAACTGAGCACTGTGAAGGCACGTGATAAAGACCCCATGGCTATTAGGGAGCAGAGCAAGGTTTTTAATGACTCAATGCTTTAACCACTGTTATTCCATATTGTGAGTTGAAAGGAAAATGAAATGGGACAGGTGGATGGAAGAAAGGCATGAGGTTAGGTAGGGGGAAAGATCATGAAGGTTTGCATTATGTGGGTGACAGGCAATATTGAAGGGATAGTTTTTAAAGGCTCAATCCCTTCCATGTAACTCACCAAACCTTGCTCTATCCCTCCTATAGCAAGGTACAGGGCCAGAGGGGTTAAGCAGAACAAGAAACTCTTACTTCTGTTTCCAAGGAGCTAACAGGGAGAAGCAGTTTCTAGCAGCCAAGTTCATGCCAATAATCAGGGAAGATGCTGTTTAAAGAATATTTTCTCTGTCATAAATTCACAAATGACTCTGTCTGCCTGGCTCAGAAATGTGGGACTTGACCTTGCCAGGAGGGAGAGGTGCACCCTCCTGGCCTGAGGTAACCCTGAAGGCAGGAGCCTGGCCTGCCAAGAGGAACTTTCCTCCATAGAAACTGTAGACATGAAGCCTGGGGTCTGAGGGTCTCCAGCCCCAGGGTGTATTTTTGTCATGTTCCCCTGGGTGCTTAAGAATCCTTTGCTCCTTGAATTTACCCACAGTGTAGGCTGTTCTGCCACAATGCTGCTGGAAGGCTGGCTTCCAATCTGGGATAAGAATAGTGGTACTTGCTTGAAGAGGTGCAAAACCTCCCTGATGGCCCAATCAGTCACGTCTTAAAAGCTACTAAGAACCCCTGGCTGGTGGCACAGTGGATAAGGCACTGGCCTGCGAACCCAAAGGTTGCTGGTTTGATTCCCAGGCAGGGTGCATAACCAGGTTGCAAGCCAGGTCTCCAGCTAGGTCCATAGCTGGAGGCAGGTGAAAGGTAACCATACATTGCTGTCTTTCTCCCTCTCTGCCTCTCTCCCTTCCCCTCTCTCTAAAAATAATAAATAAAATCTTTTTTTTTAATTATAAAAAAGTGCCCTGGCTGGTGGCTCAGTGGATAAGGCACCAGCCTGCGAACCCAAAGGTTGCTAGTTTGATTCCCAGCCAGGGCCAATAACCAGGGTGCAAGCCAGGTCTCCAGTCAGGTCCATAGTTGGAGGCAGGTGAAGGCAGCCATACATTGATGTTTCCCACCCTCTCTGCCTCCCTCTCTCCCCCACTCTCTAAAAATAATTTTAAAAACCTTTAAATTTTTTTTTTAAAAAAGCAACTAATACATTTGAGCATCTACTTTCCTGTTTAGTGTATTCCTAAAAAAATGTCTACGGGATGCAAATGATTAGAAGTTGAGTAATTGAGTTCCATATCCTGAGTTTCCCCAAGTACAAGGTATAGTCTAAAATTCCAAATAATTTTCAATGTTCCCAATATCTCATACACTTTCATATGTGAACATCATGGTGAGCCCTGTGAGGAGCATCTGATTGGAGGTAATCACAATTACAAATGTTTCTATAACACTTATTCTGCACCTGGCATGGTCTGAGCCCTTTAGGTATCTGATGTCATTGCACAACAAAGCTCTGAGCAATCGCCACACCATGGTGATTTCTATGACATATATTTGGAAATGAGAGCACAGAAAGTGTGATTGTCCATCATCTCGTGGCTGGTGACAAGCAGCACTAGGATCCAAACCCAGGCATTCTGGCTGTAAATTTATATGTTTAACCATCCTTCTTTTGCTTCAATAGTTGCCTCTTTGCAACATTGGCAGTTGTCACCCTTACCCCAATAGTATTAGATATAGAAAAGTCTCATTCTTCAGCACAGGCATCAGCTGTTGGATTTGTCTGTTTTCTATTTATTTTTAAATAATATTATGAGCAAGCAGCAATTAGAAAAACTCTTTTCCAAATGTGTTTTAGTAGCAGAATTCAATCTTTCAAATACAATTTTACTCTGAAGCCCAAGATAAATAAAAAGTTACACTCTTCCCACTGAAGTGGGAGGAGAGGTGGGGCGCTGGAAGGGGTTGGAGGAGGAAGAGGATGTGAAGATCTTGGGAGTCACTCAAACCCTCAGCTACACCTTCATTTTCTCCTGGGAAAACTTGGGGTCAAGATTCCATAATAGCTTCAAAGAAAGAGTAAATAAAACCCAAAATAGCAGAATTATTGACCAGCAGGCAGCACCATGTAAAGCCACTGGGAACTTAGCCTTCAAAGGTGGTGCAAATTGGCCCAAATCTAATTGGAAGACACTGTCGTGTGGCATCACTCTGTAATGTGAGAGAGGGTGCATTGTTAAAACGTTGAAGGCAGTCAGTCAACCCAAGGACCATGCCCACCATAGGATATAAAGAACAATTTTGTGTCAACATTCCCCAAGCCTCAAGTCTTTGAGTCAAAATCTAGCTCTTTAAAGGAATATTCCCTGAACTGGGGTGTTATTTGCTTAGCAAGTGTGGGTATTCCTTGACCTTCCTATGGCGATCCAGTCTGGAAAAATCTGTGCTTCCACACTTTACTTACTGACAATCCTGAAACAACTTTTCTGTGTCAATATTGAGTTTAGCCTTTGATTTCCTTTAATTTAAAAATTAGTACATGCACTTGGTAAAAAATATTAGTAATTAAAATGGAAACTTCAAATGGCAAAAAGAGTTTCATGAAAGTAAATTTTCTTCCCATACTGCACCACCAGATGTAACCGCCATAGTGGTTTATTTTTCCCCAAATGTTCTCTCTAAAACTGCTGTGTGTCCTTTGTTTTATTTTACATACTTTTCTGAATTCTGTCATTGTTTCATTTGTTTGTTCTCTAGTTCATTTTCACATTTGTTTCGACAAATGACTCAACTAGCTTCCATTGATGGGTATTTAAGTTGCTACCGATACTTCATTATTGGAAGCAAAGCCTCCTCAGATGTTTTGTGACACCTAGGTTTAGGGTAAATTTCTGGAAATGCAATTATTGCAGCAAAGTTTATGTGCATTGAAAAAATTGATTGTTGTTGGCAAACTTCCCTTCAATTCATATGCCAAAAAGTTTAGGAGGAGCCCTTGTCTCCGGACCCTCCCCAGCACTGGGTACCATCAATTCCAAATGACTACACTTGAGCTACGAAAGGAGGATTTCAGGTATGGGGGCGATTGTGTTTCTGTAGAGACACCATCTTTATCAGTAGGACAGTGACTACTTAGCAAGCAATCTTAGATGTAGACTGACTGGAGAAGTTCTCTGAGGTCTCTAAAAATGGAGAGGCAGAGTCAGGGTCAGTCGTGGACTTTTGTGGTCAGCCCTGGGCTTGCTATGGTCATCAGTCCCAGCTGCCTGGCAGATATTTGGGACCTACGTCCATGGTCAATGCCGTTAATGTATGACGTGAGATCATCTGAACACTAGAGGGAGAATCTGAATTTGCCAGGGTGCCAACTAACCTCTGCAGCAAGATTCTAAGGTTGGTAAGTCCTGTAAGGGGAAATTAGGGTCCTGTATCCAGACCCTGGTCACAGTGCACAAGAGTCAAGGGACCAAGCTAGAATGACCTTAAGCACTGCTCTGCCAACAGGCATGAAAGCCAGACCTAAAGACCAAGGTAGATCCACTTCCAAGATAACTTTAGGCTAACATAGCCACAGTCTCTATTTATAAAGTGCCTGCCTTAGAGATCATTTTAAAGAAAGACTTGAATACAAAACCTTTGGGTCAATGGGCCAAATTAAGTGTGCCTATGTTATGAAGGAGAGACCTTCTCTCTGGTTCCTCCCCCAGGCTCAACGTTCACGGAGATTGAATTAAAGAGGTCTTACCATGCAGAACTCTGAACTCATGGTAAGGATAGAAAAATCAGCAGGGGTTTAGGGTGAGGAATGAATTCATCCCGGGGTTCATTTAAGAAACTCTCTGTGGACTCACATTAAAAATAAGATTTAATTTGCCGGGGCAGCTGCGGTACAGGGAACAAACCAGGACTCCAGGTCTTGGCAGAGCTGCCATTTATGGGCTTCGAGACCTGGGAATAATAATGCCCACCTCACAGGTGTTAATGTGAGCGTTGAAGCAGATGAGGTATGTGAGGGCTTTGGGGGGCCGGAGAGATGTAACAAATGTGCAAGCTTGCCTTTCCCCGGCAGCCCTGGGAGGAAAGTGGGTCACCCACATGGTTCTTGGAGAAAAGCAGGTCACAAGTACGGATCCCTCTGTTCCGCCTCAGCAGGGATTGTGGAAGGACCAGCCTCCTTTCAGGGTGTCTTTGGATTCTTGCAAGCATAGATTCCTCAGTTACTCCACAGCATTCTTTATATTCTTTGTTTCTGCTTTTGTTTTGGTTGCTGCAGCTCCTGGTGCCCTCAAGTCATGGGGAAAGTGGGTGCCTCTCCTCCTTGAGCCCTTGGAAAAGACTTTTTTTCCTTTGGTCATGGAGCTGGCTAGCCTGCACCTATATGTCTTCTTGTGCCAACAGTATCCCTCAGACATGAAATGTCTTTATTCTGCTTACCTATGGCTGCATGAAATACTCACCCCCACAAACTCAGCTACTCAAGCTACAACATTTATTGCACTCGATCTGCAGCTTGGGCAGGGCTCAGTAAACAGGCCATCTCAGTTCCACTCAGCATCAAAGGCAGGGGACTGGAATCATCTGGAAGCTGGTTCAAGCCCATCTGTGACAATAAATGCTGACAGTTAGATGGAACCGGAGCTGGGCTGGGCTGAAACACCTCGATGTGGCCTTCATATGCTCTTGGAACTGTTGACTTTCTAGTGTCATGCTGTCTGAGGTCCAAAGGGCAGGGATGTGTGTACTACAGAGAGAGGAGGCAGAGAGAGAGAACCGTATTACCTCTTATGACCTAGCCTCACAAGCCACACAATGTCACTGCAGGGCAGGGTACGTATTTATTGGAACCAAGTCACTTCTAAGACTGGTGCACAATCAGGGGGAAGGGAACTAGATTCCAACTTTTGGTGGTAAGAGTGTCTAAGAATTTACAGACTCGTTTTGAAGCCTCCACACCCTTCCACCCAACCCCATGGGTATTACGCTCTGCAACATGGGCTAGAAACCTGCTTTGCCTGGCATTAGCAGGTTCAGAGACTTTATTATGATTTATTAATGAAACACCTCTTGCCATTTTATTGGCAGTGTTTGTTTGCCCTGGGACTCTAGACATAAGTCTCTTGGTGCTAGACTGGAAAACGACACTCTTTGCATTCAGAGCCACACTTGTGTTTTGTAACCAAGGGCTTGTTTGTGGACCATACTGTTAACGCCTCTTGTGTAACAAGCCATCCTAAGACTCGTAAGTCTGTAGCGTGGCTGGAGTTCAGCTGGACAAGGTTGGGTTTGGCTGGAGAAACTTGGCTGGGGCAGCCCTGCTCTCCCTCCCAACCTTTTCTGGAATCAGGGGGCACATTTCACTTAGGGTGGTGGTAGAGACATAATAGGGTGAGGAAAAACAAATGAGAACTCTGAAGTCCCAGCCCCTGAGTCAGCCCACTCCCACTTTCACCCACTGGCCAAGGCAATTCACATGGTCAAATCCAAAGTCAAAGTTCAGGGACATGTACTCCATCTACAATGAGGTCAGGGCACATGTGGGGACACAGGGAAGGGTGGAGAATAAGGGCTGTCACACAGACTCACCCGCAAATCAATCTTTTCCGTGTTGACTTTCTCTTGTCCTTAAGGCAAGATGACAAATGTCACCACCCCACCTCCTACCTCCATAAAAATTATGGTGTATAGAATCCAGCATGTTGATGGATGATCTTAAACATGTTTCAGAACTTTTCTCAGTGCTGTGTTCCACAATCAACTGATTGGATCCAGAAAATGAAACAAGCCACATTTAAAGTCAAGCCTACCCCAAGACTCCCCTGTGTCCCCCCAATTTAAAGTCTTGATCCCACCTATGCAAAGCTCTCCTGGCTTGACGAGACTTGTCAAGGTTGTAAGATAAGAGCAGCATAGCCTACTGATTCGAAGGTGTGAGAGGATGACCATTAACCTTACACACAGCATATTTTTGCCTATCCAGTATTTCTAGAATAAGGGAAGCTACCCTGGTATAATTTCACACACAAACTAAGGAAACCTTGTCTTGAGCTCTATGCTACATCCATTCTCAAAGAAGGGGTCTTTTAAAACTGCCCTGCCTTATGTATGGGAGAGGTAGAATTCTGGTTAGGATGGAGTGGCTGATATGGGAGAAGTAAGACCATGGTTTTGTGTCACACACACACAGTGTACACACATTTGCACACATGGGGAGATATCTAGAGTCAGGCACTCGGAGGCAAGTACTGTTAGAGAGGAGAGTGGTAGGGACTCTCAGACATAGTCCCTTGTTCTTTTTGCCAATTAAAAAAAAAAAAAGATTTTATTTATTATTTCCAGAAAGGAAGGAAGGGAGAGAGGCAGAGAGGGAGAGAAACAGAGAAACATCAATGTATGGTTGCCTTTCACCTGCCTCCAGTTAAGGACCTGGCTGGAGACCAGGCTTGCAACCTGGTTATGTTGACCTGGCTGGGGAATCGAACCAGCGACCTTTGGGTTTACAGGCCGGCATCTTATCCACTGTGCTACCAGCCAGGGTTTCTTTTTGCCAATTTTTATTGCCACTCAGTAACACATTGGTTTATTTTTTTAAAGAGAACTATGTTTTCTATTCGTTGTTACCTTTCAGAAGTAAACAGTTTCCTCAGATGCATACACGGCATCTTAAGATATCAAATAAAACACAGTGAGGTGGAAGATACCCCTGTGCGTGTGTGGGGTAGGGTCCCTGTCCTCTCTGGTCCCAGCCATCTCACTTCTCCTCAGCTACTGGGCCAGCAGAAGGGACCAGGGCAGGGCTGGCTGTGAGGGGTTCCCACCAGTGAAGGCAAGAACCAGCGCTCATCAGGGAAGAGAGAGGCAGGGTCTGATGTCTGTGATGAGCAGAAGGTGAGGGCAAGGATATTTCAGAAGAAAGGAAAACGCACCTTCTCCTGTAATCTGCATCGCAGGTGACAATGACCCACATGGTTCAATGTGTTGGCTGTGGAGCTACATAGCTTCCAGTTTCCCAGGCAAGCTTGCTCTGTTTTGGCTTCTATTCATGGAGGGACTGACCCAGTGCACCTGCCTCAGAACATGCAGTCCCTTTGCAGGAGAGAGCTGATCCCTTCTAAAGGAAAGCTAACGTTTTAGGATTAAAATCTCCCTTGGAAAATTAATAATGTACCTAGGGCAGAAGCGCCCTTTTACCCTTTCCAGGACAGATTAGACAAGCCATTTAGATGGTGGCGGGACCATAAAACACTCATTGAAGAAGCCTCTATAAAACATCAGCCAACCCGGCTCAAGTGCTAATTGGTTTACAGTTCCTCTAATTAGTTTGTCATCCTCCTGGACAGCTCAGCAGCTAGCTGGAAACCCAGACCTGCACAGCCAAATTCACAGCTCCGGGAATGTGGAAGCGTAGCCCTAGTGACAATTCCACACCTCGTCCACATGTGGGCATGCCCACCCTCTCAGTAGGACGATCACAGGTTCGTGCAGTGCTGCTAACAACCTCATTAGGCTGTTTGACACAAGGAGGAAGCAAGAGCTATTCTAACTTTGCTCTAACACTTGGGGGATAGACTTTCAGGCGGCTGCTCAGACCTGTTTCATCATTAAACAATGGCTTCAGCTATGGTTGAAGGGCATCTAGGTGGCCCAGGGCTCTCCAAATGCTCTTTCATCAAAGACAGGAGACACTGTAGCCACAAGCTATGAGCCCATTTGGTTTAAGGATCGCCTTCCCCCTCCACAGATATTCTTTATATGCCATAGAGCTCTAGGTTTTAAGACTGAGTAACATAATGGCCTATTCTGAAGGGGAAAAATGCATTTAAGTCCAGTGTTGATACCATTTCTATCATAGCATAGCTTCAATGTATACAAACTACATTTTGTGTTAACTGTGTACATCCATGGATCATATACAAGTATATCACAAGATACCTTCACAGCTTGAATAGAAGAAACAAACAGCAATACCATCACATTTGAATGAAAATACGAATTCCATGCGGCGTCTTGTATGTTGTGTCTGAAACTAAATTGCCATTTGAAATTTGAACATGATGCATTTCTATGATATCCCTTCTGGCTGGCAAGCTGATGCGACAGCAAATTGTGTGATGATTCAATATCCATCCGCACTCATGGCAGTTGCCCATTGAACTATTACTAAAGCATGTTCATATAAATGGATTGGCGACATTAATCGAATTAATTGTCCTTCACCGGGAATGGACACTTTACTCATGTGGGAAGACTTTCTCTCGTTTTTTTTTTTTTGGGGGGGGGGGGGGCGGGGGGCGGGGAGGGAACGCAATTAGAGCAGGGGGAAATAAAGGAACCTTGCAGAATATATTTGCATTAACGCTCTTTCCTATTATTATCAAAATAATCAAGACACTATTGGTCAGATGACTAACTCTCACTTCTTTTTCCCCAGGAGGTTCATTGACTCTGCATGTAAACTGGCCCCTGAAAGTCCTCTGGATAGCCCTAATTATTAACACAAGTGCATCTCAGACTAAAGTTACAATTCCTGCTACCCTAGTGCAACAATGCGCTTGGAAGGTTTCCTTTTCAAACCGGAGCTTTGCAAAGGCTATGGTTTTCTAATACCACCTAGGATTGGCTAACCTTACCAAGAAAAAGATCCTTTGAGAGCTTTGAAATGTCAAAACCTGCCAACCTGTGCCTGAAGGAAAAGGCAGCTGATGTCAGGGTTTTCTTCAATGTACAGAAAAACCTGGAGGTGTTTATCTAGAAGCTGGGTGTTGGCCTCAGGTGTTTGTTTATCCTGAGGGTGTTTGTCCAGGCAGGACAAGGGTGAGGTAAGGGTATAAAATCTGAGGGGTGCCACCAACTCAGTAATCAACATAGATAATAATTTAATGCAATATCTTTTTAATAAGCCAAAAATAATTCAAAAATCCTGGATGTACAAAATCATAAAGACCATTGCTCTGTTGAACCACATGGGCCTGAAACAAAAGGAAACCTGTGTGCCCCGATACCTGTTTTAGTGTAGTTTAATAATGGCTAAGTTTTATTCCAGAACATGGTAGTAGTTGGGAAATATTAAAATGTAAGTGTATTTAAGCTGACATTATTTTTGGTTTAATTCTTTTATTTGTACCAAAGTAAAATCTTGGGTCGTTTTACTTCAGCTTAAGTTAATTAAAAGTTGTTTAAGATTGTCCTTGGTGAAGAGGCATTGTCAACATGACACTCAATTTAAAATGAGATAAGCAATGAATAATATTTTGAAAATATTGTTGATGGGTTTCCTTCCATTAAAGCCAGAGGGCACATGTTTCCTTCTGCCTCCGGATCCAACAGGACTTGTCATGGCAGTCCCCTGGGCAAGGCAGAGGGGAAGCTCTAAGACTACCTGATGCCCAGAACAGAATGAAGTATTTATTCAATATTCAGTGTTATCCCAGTTATCGCAATCCCTTCCGAGCGCCAAAGCTGATCCAGGACTTTGAACCGACTGTGCCAAAGGCAATTCTAGGAATGGCGAGGAAGGTGGAGAAAGCAGGCTGGACAGGAGTCAGAATTTTTCGGAAGAGTCTCTAAGTGCTGTTCCCAACTCCTGATGTTGGCTTCCACTTTGTGCTATCTCCATGGCGACCTCAGAAGTAATGTCCTGCCCTGCTCCCCTGCCTCCAGATTCTCCTGCCTCACTTACCCCTGTGGGCAGAGGAAAATCCAGACCCTATATGGAAGAGATGAAGATGGAGATAACATGGTGTTACAGAAGGATCTGGGTTAGACACCAGACAGTTTGCCAACTTCTATAACCCTATGCTCACCCTTGTGCAAATGGGGATATTAAAACTTCTTAGAAGTGTTTGGTGAATAATGACCTGACTTTTATAGGGTGTCTGAAGCAGTACTCAGTAATACTGTGCTAAGAATAAATGTTTATGAATGCAAGAAGAAGGAAGGAAGGGATGTGTAGTAGTTTTCTATTGCTGCATAACAATGACCACAAACTTTGAAGGCTTAAAATAAGACTCAGTTTATGTCACTGTCCTGCAAATCTGAAAGCCCAGGTGGGCTCAACTGGTTTCTCCACTGAGTAGCTCACAAGTTTGAAGTTCACATGTCCGCTGGGCTGTGATCTTACCTGGAAACTCTGGGAATGAAACCATTTCCAAGTTATTTCAGGCTGGTTCCATACTAGGTTCTTTCTTGTTTACTAACTCTTTGTAACAACCTTGTATGTCAAGCCAGGCTTCCATTTCAGTGACTGAAGAGTTTACCTTACAGCTAAAATTGATGGGTAGTATAGTCATCAGTACTGTGGGTCCCTGTATTCTACCTTGAACCACTTCATATAACTTGTGCTCAAAATGAAGTTTGGTATGAAATTTGGGGACTCTTTAAACTATTTACTTATTTAACCTTTTGGTCTCTTGTTTTCAGTGGAAATTCTTTTTGAGAAATTCTAACCTCCTTTAGAGAACCAAAGGGGAAATGGATTTTTTCCCCTATTAAGTCAGGATAGACAGGGAAGCAATGTGACCCTAGATCATTAACTCTGGAGTTCTGGCTGTCCTTGGGAGAGGGCCAGTGGCCCAGAAGAGAAGCCAGATGGGGTCAGAGACCTCAAACTGACAGATGTGGCAGTGAAGGATTCCAGGAAGAAAGATCAGAGGCTGGCCAGGAACAAGAGCCACTTGCCCAGATGCAAAACCCCAGAGGGGTGAAGGTAAAGACTTGGGCAGTGTTTTGGCTGAGTCATGGGAGAAATTAGTTAGCAGCTAGGGTCAAGTTTAGGACAACAAAACACTGCCCAAGGAACTTAAAAAAACAGAGGAAGGGCATGGAAGAAAGTGTTTGTAGGCCATGAGAAGTTAATTATACCATCTACAAAGTGACTTTATGTAAGCCCTCATGTAGTCCCACCAGGTATGTCTATGTGTGACAATGCTTGTCAAAGGAAAATGGAGCAATGTAAAGATCAATTCCATTGTATATGAATCAGGGAGAAACAGAAAAGCAGAAAGTTAAAGGGCAGAGAGGGTAGGTAGAAACTGTCTGTAAAGATTGCCTGCTCTTCTTCAATGGTGTCATCACAATGCCAAGTTCCATTTGGGTAATTTGCTGACCCACAAGCAAAAGATAGCCTCTGGTGTGACTCAGGCTCTTCCCTCTGGGAGAGCTACCCCCACTTAAGTCAGGAGAGGATGGAAGCTGTCACCCTGAAACTTTTATTCAGCTTATGAAAGGGGTCTTGGACCAATTTATTTACTCTAACAACTTTCACAAAATGCCTTTACCCACACTAATTTTTTAAACACCCACTTAAATTGCAATCCATTTAAAGTTATTGAACAGCACATCCTATTATGTTGGCAGAATTTCTTCTTTAAAACAATGTTCTTGCTTCAAACGTTTTAATGGTAACACCCAGTAAGGAATTAACAAAAACAACCCATACAAAATAATGCCTTCCCTGGACCTGACCGAATGAGGCAAAGAGGACACAGATGAAAAAGACATGCAAGAGTTCCAATTAATAAATATAGAATAAAAGATGGGATTAGATTATCATCCCCTGGCAACCACCATCATAATAATTGTTCCAGGCAAGCATCATTAATGGATGCTAAAATTAGTGGATAAAAGTACTATGAGAAACAAAATATTTACATAGTCCCAAAGTAGTTCCCCACAACATACTAATTATTTACAAAAAAGAATAATAGTGACTTTACAGTGGAGAAGCCTGGCAGACACCACTTAAATAAAGCAATTAAAGTCAATATCACACACATGCAGAAATGGGACAAATAGCATCATGTGCCTTGTGATAGGGTGTACTAAGAAGGACATAACATCTCTTCTGTGATTTTCCTGCCAAAATGGCATAGCCTGAATCTAATTATCAGAAAACCTCAGACAAACCCAAATTAAAGGCCATTCTACTAAATAACCAATCTGTGTTCTTCCAATATGTCAAGATTACAAAAGACAAAGACAAGCTAAGGGACTATTCCAAATGAAGGGAGAACAAAAGGACATCACAGATTAAAGGAACATTACAGCTGAGTGGAGCAGTGTGATCCTGGGTTTGATTCCAAGACCAGTCTCTGGACTTAGTAAGGGACTTAGTGTAAGGACCACAGATTAGATAATAATACTGAGTCAATGGTAATTTCCTGATTTTTTATAATGAACTACATTTAAAAATGCCTGTGATTTTAGAAAATTCACTCTGAAATATTTAGAAGTGAAGGTGTATCATGTGTACAACCTTTATTCAAACCTTTCAAAATGAAGAGTGTGTGTATATATAAATAGATAGATAGATGGTAGAATGGTAAAGCAAATGTGGAAAGTTCTAAACATTTCTAGAGAATTTCTGGTAACACAGAAATTCTTTGTACACTTTTTAAAACTTCTCTTAGCCTGCAATTATTCAAGATGCAAGTGAAAAATAAAAATAAAAGTTTAAAAAGAAGACCTAGTCTCTGACATCAAGCACCTCCTTGCCTCAAGGAGACAGATGGGCAAGTCCCCATAAAGGGACACACATGGTGCAGAAAACTACACGGGATGTAATTTATGGAAGTCAAAGAGAACAGACATTTTCCAGAGAAGATGTTAAATGTGAGTGAGGCAAACACATTGCCTTCCTAGCTCTTACGGAAAATAGTTAGCTTTATTATTTTGAAAAGTCAAGTCAGTTGCTCCATGATGATATAAGAAAGTCTTTGGCTCATGGATCACTCTCTTCAATGGCTCATCCATTTATCCATCCCATAATGTACCCATTTATTCATCCAGAGCTACCCCAGACTGTGAACACAAGGAAGTCACTTTATGCAAGTTAGAGCAACACTGAGCTCTTTCTTTGCTAACAAAGATCAAAATATTTTTAAGAGTTTCCCCTTGTTAACTGTTTCACAGCATACCATAGTATTAGGTTTCCATGGATGAACCCTCATCCTTGTTTACCTTTGTTCTAACAAAGCCAGGCATGTGCCAACTCTTGTCTAGGAAGAGAGAAGTGGAAATGTACTAGCTATTGAAGAAGAGGCCTAATGTACAGGAAGAAAACTGTTTCTGCGCACTTCCACTGAGGGCACTGAGGCAAGGGAGCATTGTTACCCTTGAGTATCAGGGGAGTGGCAGGTGTTCAGAAGTCAAAAGAGGGGAGATGTTTTGATGGCTGACAAAAGGGTTCCTCAAAGTAATGGTACCTGAGCCAGAATTAGAGGCCTCTGGAAAGCCTGCACCACTAAGTGCAGGAGAACTTACACTATGGCTTCTTGTCTTTAACCTAACAATGCTGTCTTACTTTTTCCAGAACCATTGACTTTGACTAAGTCAGTTAATTAACCTCATTATTCACAACCTACATAACCTGGCAAACAGGATTTGGAATCAGAACAGAAAGATGCTCCCTGGTTCTCCGTGACCTAGCTATAGTCAGTTACAGGATTAGAAACTCAGGTTTCTCACTGAGAACTTCCACAAACACTCATGATCATGAGTGTTGCCATGTGACATGGCATGAATGTTTACCCAGTTCCTAAGAAAATGTTTTTGTTTCCTCATTCAAAATCCATTCACTACTCGATACAAACTGTTGAGTGACTACTAAAAACCAGAGGCCATGCTCTTCTACAAAGGGGAGTCAATTGCAGACTTGTTGACCTACCACCAGAATTGAGAAAAGGCTGCACCAAGAGTCAGGAAGTCTGGTTTGGTGTTCAGTTATACCACTATGTACCTACATGTCGTTGGATAAGTGGTGTCTCTTTGCTGACCTTGGGTTACATATCTATGAAATGAGGATGCCTTATCAATCTTCTTCAATGCTTGACAGCACCATAGTGTCAATGGTCAGCATTGATTGTCCACTGGAAGCTTCCCAAACGATGACCTTAGACTGGAGAACTTAAATCAAGAGACATTAAACTAAAGAGGGAAATGAATGAACACTGTTGCAGATTACTCATTATAGGTAGGAGTATGGTTTCTCCAGAGATTTTCATACAGTACAATATAAGAAAGGTAAACTTTTGGGGAAGAGGAAACCAAATCATGTTAGAGAGAAGGGAAGACCTTAGATAGAAAGTGGTTTCCTATTCAGATACCTGGATGAGACAGGTACAGATAGAAGTGAGGGCTAGAAATAAAACAGACTGGAGTTTGCTTGCAGTGAATGCAACTAACCTTTCAAATTTTTACAAGGTAAATTCTTCCTCTTCTTTATCAAGGAAATTTTTGTTGGCTTGGGAGAAACACTGCAGGATGACTTGTAAAGGGCTTCCCAGGTCTAAGATGCTATGGTTTAACTCACCATGTTACATCAAGCAGCCATGTTGTTAATACTTGATTCACTGTTCCACAGAGAGAAGTGTTTTTCTTTAAAGACACTCAGAATGTTTAGACACTTGATCTGTCTCCTTTTCCAAATGTGACAAGATTTAGAGTTATTGCTACATGAATGAACTGGAAAACACCCTGAGATGTTGTTTATTTCTTAACTGCTTCGCTGTAAGCTCTTATTTTAAATTCTAAACAGCTTAATAAAAACTTTCCAACAATTTCAGCATTTTCTAAATTTGAGAGGCCATCTTTATAGCTTTTGGAAGAAAGTCGAGGAGTATTGTCACTATGCAGTTTCAGGCAAAAAAACTAATTTTAACAGAGGAAATAATAACAATCGGTGTGATGGAGTTTTAAATCCCCTAACTACTCAGTGTGCATGTGACTAACACCCCATTACCTCACCCAGCTGACTCACAAAGATGTGTGTGTGTGCTGCACAGGAGGTTCATCTAAATGTCTACCTCAGCTACTTTGCCTTTGGTCAATGGAGAAACTTACCGACTCATCTAATGCTTTGAGTCCAAGACTGTGGACATTTAGGGGTTCATGTAGTTTTGGTCCAGGGGGGTGGAGGAGGCAAGAAAGAACCCAAGCTCGCATAAATGGCCTTTCACCCTTTAAGACTAGTCAAACAGACTTGGATGCAAGTGAAGGGTTTCCCAGCACTTATGGCAAAATCACTTCCTTCTTCTAACTGTGCAAGATAGACATTATGATTTTCATTTTCAAAAGAAACGGAGGGTCCATCCATGTTGTCACCAATGGCAGTGTTTCAGCTTTTCTTATGGCTGAGTACTATTCCATAGTATATATACAACACATCTTCTTTATCCAACCCTCTCTTGAAGGGCACTTTGGTTGTCTCCATGTCTCGGCCATCATGAATAATGCTGCAATGAAAATAGGGGTGAGAGTAGTATGCTAAGCAAACTAAGTCAGTCAGAAAAATCTAAGAACCATGTGATTTCACTCCTATGTGGGATATAAACTGTAACTCAGAGACACAGACAATAGTATGGTAGTTACCAGAGTAAAGGGAGTGGGGTAGTAAAGGGTAAAGGGGGTCATATATATGGTGATAGAAGATGATTTGACCTTGGCTGGTGCATACACAATGCAACATACAGATCATGAGTCATAGAAATATACATTTGAAACCTATATGATCTTATTAATCAATGTCAGCTCAATACATTTAATTAAAAAAGAAACTGCAGTGTAGTGGGATGAAGTGACTTGTCTTAAGATTTACAACGTGCAAAAGCTGAGATTTGAACCCAGGTTGCACTCATTTTTTAGAGAAGTTCTTTTAGAGAGCCATGCTCCTGCCCTTTCAGGAGTGGCCGTTCTTCGCCTGGGCTCCAACTGACTCCTGCTCCTTGCCTCTTCTCTGGTCATTCCTGCTCCTTTCCTTGGCTGTGGCGAGTGTCCCATCTCCTTCCTCTTCGAGCTGTAGTTTCTACATTTATTTACTCCTTCTTGGCCCTGTAAAGATGTCACGTGCAGAAAGTAGAAAAGCAAGTAAGCTTTAAATGGCTGATCTTGGCAACAGACCCATCACAGAATCAGCCCAAAAGCTGTTCCTGTGCAAGTGAACAGCTGAAGCCGACAGCCCAGCAAGGATTGACCGGTGTACTCTTGGTTTTCAGTAGATTCCTCCTTCCTCTTTCAAATGTCATTACCGGCACAGAAAGAAATGGGGACATAAAGGTCAGTGTTGAGATTAGGACTTGGCAGGGCTTGAATTCCTCAAGCTACATGTTTAGATGTCCCCGAGACCCCCTCCTATATCAAAGTGGATGGCCGTTTTCCTCTAGTTTAAAAGTCATTCCAAGTATCTGGCAATAGTGTATACCATTATAGAGAGATGGCTCTACCCTTTTCCTGTGCATAGGAGGGAGTGCAGGTGCATTGTGACTAAAACTCCTGCTGTCCCCAGTGTATGAGTCAAAACCCCCAAAATCCAGGAGTAAGCCCTCCATGCCTTCATCTCTCTCATCTGCCCCCATATCATAGCCCATCCAATACATAGGAAGCCCTGTGAATTTTACTTCCTTTTCTCCACTTCCCTGACTCTTCTCCATTTTTTATTGTCACCATTCTATTCCAGTCATTAGCATCTCTATGCTGGTTGACTCAGTTCCCAGATTGTCTCTTTGCTTTCACTCTGTTCCTACAATGATCCAGTCATCATTCAGCAGCCAGAGCACATGTCTCACTTTGCTCTCTTAATGTTGACATTTTAGTTATTCCACACTGATCACTGAATGAAAATGTGAACGTGCTTAACATGGATGTGACTGGTCCCACAATGTGCATCATCCCCTACCTGCCCTTCTGACTTCATAGCCCTCTGCACCAGCTCATCTGCTCTCCCTTAGCTGTGGAACACAGCCCACCAAACTCTCTCCTGCCTCGGGGCCTTTACAAAAGCTCTTCCTTGTGCCTGAAGTAGGTACTGCCCACATCCCACTTCCTCAGAAAAGCTTCCTTCTTCTGACCCCCCAGATGAGGCTGCATGCCTGATTCCATTTACCCGTTATGCTATGAACCTCTCTATCATTGCAGCTATGACCATTGTAGTTTTCATTTTTTGGTGATTATTTCTTTACTTTTGTCTCCCTGGTCAGCAAGTTAGCTGTCAGGGTTAGGAATTGCATCTGATTTCTCCTAATGGTTGAATTTCCAGCACTGTGGAGAATTGTGAGATGTCTTAGGAAAAACTCTATGAGGTACTTTTGCATTTTGGATTGGTATGAGGAGGAAAAACTTGAAAAATGTTATTAGTTTTATATCACTGTTCACAAACAGTGATGTCTTAGTCAATGGTTTAATAAATATAAGTGAACACACTTTAACTCTTAGGACAGATGTTAAATCATAAGTGAATAAACAAACACTTCAACAAATGTAATCTTCAATAACCAACAAAGAAGCCCGAAGGCTACAAGTCAATATTTCTTGTAGATACATTTAAAACAAATCTCTCAATGGTTTAAGAAAGCTCTTTGTACTTTTTAGTAAATTCCTATAAAATAAAACATAACATTATAGTGACAAGATATAGAATGAGTATGGGTTTAACTTCAAATGAACTGATATGTAAACATTCTTTAATCTTTCTCCTTATCTTTTTAAGAACATTTAAATGCTAGTCCAGTGTGTTGCATTCTCAAAAATATTAACTACCTCTTCCCAGAAACTTCCTTCATTACATACCACTTAAATGGGTGGCCTATGAGTTTCAACTATACTTTTGACAAATTTCAAATTAAATAATCTGGTGTTTTAATAACATATGTCCAGAACCTAACACAGTGCTGGCCAGTTAGTGGGTGATGCATATAAACACATATAATGACTATATGACTGAGTTATAAAGTGGTCTGGGTGAGACAAATGAGGCAGGTGCCTAAATAGGTAGCCATGGCTTTCCTCTGCAGCACAGTTTCTTGACCTCTGTGCTACTGACATTCAAGACTAGCTAATTTTCTTTCTTGTGGGGACTATCCTATGCTTTGTAGGCTATGTATCAGCTTCCCTGGCCTCCAGTCACATCATGCTAGTAGCACCCTGCGCTCCATTGGTGGCCATCAAAACTATCTACAGGCCCTTGGTTGGTGTGGCTCAGTGGATTGGCACCAGCCTGCAAACCCAAGGGTCACTGGTTCAATTCCCAGCCAGGGCACATAACCAGGTCGCAAGCCAGGTCTCCAGTCAGGTCCCCAGCTAAAGGCAGGTGAAAGGCAACCATACAGTGATGTTTCTCTCCCTTTCTTCCTCCCTCTCTGCCTTTCTCTTTAAAAATAATGAATAAAATCTTTAAAAAAAATAACTGTCTCTAGACATCACCAAATCGAGAGCCATCTGTTTACAAAGATAACATATATTCAGTTAGGTGCAAGCATTCTCTTCCTTGTCTAGAGTTACAATATGAAAATTAACTTTCTATGAGTCATGGCTCAGCCAAACATGGTTTATAATAGTTATATGAACAATACTTACACAAAATTATCAACCTCGGAAAGAACAGGAGACTAGAATGAGTTCATGATTTGACCTCTTGACACAGTGGAACATTCAGAGGCTTTGGAATCAGACAGGTATGTTTGCAGCCTAGGGCTACCTACATACTAGCTGTGTGATATGGGGCAACTTACTCACCCAAAGCCACAGCTCCTCTGCCTATCAAAGGGAGTGAATAACAGCAGGTGATTCTAAGAGTATATAAGCCAAAACACATGAAGCACTTATAGTACCTGATACAAATAAGGACTTAATAGACCAGTAGTTGCTGTCAATGGTACTGTTGATATCTGCCTGCTACCTCTGCTTTCCCTTCACCGCTTGAACACTATTCCACCCCACTCCAGGCTGACCTCACTGCCTCACCAGAATTGGCGCTACTCCACCCCTTCCCAATCTCCATTTATGGCTCCTAAGGCCATAATATTTATGCTTTCTGGAACATTTTACATGACTTTTCTGAGCATTTCAAGATAAGGCTGTGCAAGATAAGGCTGTGTGGGGCCCTGGATCACTCCCCTCTACCACCACTATTGTCTTGCCTCTGTTAATAGTTTCTGACAAAGAGCTATGTCATTGGCATGACTTCGCTTGTTAAGAGGTCTTACTGTAACAGGTATCCTTGGCCTTGGCTCACAATGCTGCAATTTAGCAGTTGGCAGCAGGCTGCGGATGTCTTTGAGCCAACAATTTTCTTCCCCAAGCACTGCACAGCTGGGCTGTTGGGCCACTGCTGCTCGCGTGACTATGTAGGCCGGAAGAGAACTGTAGAAGTCGCTCAGGATGCCTCAGATGGGTGAAGACGGTGTCCTCTAACAGAGGTTCCCAGTGGACGGGAAGATGGGACCACAGAGGCAGGCCACTTAATCAGGCCTGACCCCAGGAATTTCGTCACCTGGACAGTTTCTGCGCTCCTGCAGGTGTGAATGGAGAGAGCTCTACCAGCATCGTCCTTCTGCCCCCATTGAAATATCTCCTGGTGGTGAAGGAAGCCTCTGTGATGGAAAAAAAAAAAAACAAAAAACGTAGCACCTGTATGCACTTTCAGGTGCCAGAATGCTAACTGTAGCCACATTCCCATCAAAATCCAAGGCCCCTGCGCACAATATGCTAAATCCACTTAGATGGCTTCATCTCTCATTTTCCACTTTGTCTGTTTAGCAAGAAGGGCTGTCATGTTAATCAGTGATTTTCTAAATCAGAGTTGAGCTGCTAGAGGAGTCCCATTAATTTCTTTTTCTCTCGTGTGCTCTGTATGGTGAGCCCGCTCTCATTTGGAATCCACTAAGTCATAATTTGTGAGTGCTCAACAGGACCAGGGTTTAGATTTACTTCAGGGGGAGTGAGAAAGCTTCTTGGGAAATTGATATTTTAGTAGGCATGTTTAAATAAATAATGTATCAAGTGTCCTCATTCTGCTAAATATGCTATTTACATACAATAAATAAGAAATGGCCCTTATCTATTCATGAAAGAAGGCTATAGAACCGTGCTGACCAATAGAAGTATATCATAAGCCACATATGTAACTGTAAATGTTATGGTAGCCACATTTAGGAAGTGAGAACAGGTGAAATTAATTTTAGTAATGTAGTTTACTTAACCCAATTTATGAAAAATATTATCATGTCAACATAACATCATTATAAAAATATTAATGACATATTTGACATTTTCCATTCTGTTCTTGAAATTGGTATGCATTTTACACTTACAGCACATTTCAATTCAGACTAGCCAAGTTGCAGCAGCATGTGGCTAGTAGTTACCATATTAGGTACCATAGTGCCCTAGAAAGTTCCATTCCCTTTCTCATCTTCCTTCTCCTCTTCCTCTCCTTGTTGCTTCATGAGGTGTCAGTGTTCCACATTTTTTGGTTGCCATTGGTTGTGTTTACAAGGTGACATATTCATTTGGGTTCTTCCCCTTCTCTAGCAGCCTCAGTCCATATTTTCCAACTCCCAAATGCAAGGTCAGGGTCAGTGACGTTCCAGTAAAATAAAGGGAAAATAAGACTGAATTTTTAAACTTAAGTAAACCTTGAAAACGCTGGAACATGTAGTCCATTGTTATAGGGCCTTTGGGGTTTAGTGGAAGTGTAAGCTCTGCCACACTGAGTTCATACAACAATTTGAATATGGACAGCCTGAAATTTCAGCCTGGCTGGGTGAACACTTCAGGCATTACATTCACAGAGGTCATTCCCCAGCAGAGCTGTCTTCATTGGCTATGTGTGGGCACCAAGAAACCAAGCAAAAGCCCTAGTTGGTGGCACAGTGGATAAGGCGCCGGCCTGCAAACCCAAAGATCGCTGGTTCGATTCCCCAGCCAGGGCACCTAACCAGGTTGCAAGCCAGGTCTCCTACCAGGTCTGTAGCTGGAGGCAGGTGAAAGGCAACTATACATTGATATCTCTCTCCCTCTTCCTGTCTCCCTTCCCTCTCTCTAAAAATAATGAATAAAATCTTAAAAAAAGAAACATTAAAAAAAAGAAAGAAAGAAACCAAGCAACACAATGCAGCTTAATTTTCTCCCCTGACACTGATGAATACATTTAATTCAAGAAGTACACTGTTTGAGGCCGATTCAAAGTGCAGCTTTTTTGTGACCACTGTATAAATGTAATTAAGCCTCAGAACATAAAAAATGCTAGATGAAAGCTCAGATTACCAAGATAACGTTGTGTGCCATCATGAGCAATAATGAGGAAGACTGTGTACACGAATAGGTTAAGATGTTTATGATGTTAACGAGTAATAGGTCATTATTCATTGCCTGACCGTTGGCAAAATGTAAGTTTGAAAGTGTAAATAAGCTATATAGATACAGATAAAGACATAGATACATCCATAAAGTCAGGAAAATGAGGCACAACAAATTGCAAGTGGCATTTGGAGGGATGAAATTGGGTAAGTAGGTGGGCACAATTACTCATAACTTTGTATAAATTTTAATGGTGCAACTGGTTGGGTTCTTCCTTTTGTGTGATTTTTGGAATTATTAATATTATAAATCATCATTAATAGTAATGGTAATAGAATAACAGGGCTATGAGAGTAAGTCAGTTATGTTCAAAGCCAAGTGACAGGATCTCTAGCATTGAAAACACCTACTCACTTGCAGGGTTCTTTGGAAAAGATAGTAGTGTTGGGAAAATATAGAAGGCAGCAGCAGGCAAGGAGGAAGACCAAATATGAATGTACTGATTCCATAACAGAAGTTAATAGACATGAGTCTACAGGGGCTGAGCAAGGCTGCAAAGAACAGGACATGTGGACACCACCCATTCATTGGATCATCAGTAGTCAGAACCAACTTAATGGCATCTGACAACTGTTTGACCATGACTTGTCTTTGACCCATTTTACGCTGACCTGCATCCCCAACTAATTCAGCTACAATAAACTGGTAATAACACGTACTGATCATTCAGTAAGAGGCTTGACTTCCTTCACGGAACTATCTTAACATTCTCATGGGGAAGGTATTATAATTCCATTTTACATGCGAATAAACCAAGGACAAGAAAGAGTGAGCCATGTAACCAAGATCACAGAGCTAGCCAGCATTAACTGGAGTGTGGTTTGGCCTTTCAGAGATGGCACTCCTCCTGGTTACAGTATTTGCACACCATCCAATGACCTGTGAGAAGCAGGCCCTGACAGATGTTGAACGTTCCACACAAAAGTCACTTGCATTAGTTAAGATATGTTTCATTTGGGGGCGGGGACATCTCTACTTGAGCTCACCTGAGGATGGGTGGTCTCCAGAGCTGACAAGTCAACCAAAATGGCCCATAAACCCAGGATGTCAACTTGCTAAAATGCAAGCCAGAAAGAACAAAGTGCCAAGGGAGGGTGAAAATGGGTGTTTTAAGCGTATTGTCACCATTCTAATAACAACAAGTTTTGTTTTAAAGAGGATATGAGCTACAAAATATGTCACCACCAACAAGCTAAGTTTTAATGATCTAGCTTTAATTGTGGAAGCAGATCTCATGCTTGTGAGAAGTGTGAAATCCGTGGACAGATTGAGTGTATTATCTTGAGTGCTGCATGTCTAACAATGGTGCTTTCTCTGGGAACTGCTCGCTTATTGTTGACTTTGGGTGAAGTTTAAAAATTACTATCGTTATTACTCCCAAAGGGCTTCAAATCACAAACATTCTCAAACACTACCAAAGGCAATGACACATGATGACAAACTATTAAAGTTTCCTGTTTTGTTTTGTTTTTTTAACGAATTTTATAATAGCATTTTCATAAGCATCACAAGCCATTATGTGTCAGCCAGTCTATAAGCTTTGGTACAATGGGTTTTGCCCAGGCTCTGATCCAGATATGTTTTTAAAAACTTAAAAACCTATGCAGTGGTGGCTGGAGAGTAATGAATAGGCAGAGCACAGAAAATATGTTAGAGCAATGAAAATATCCTGTATTATATTATAATAATAGATACATATCATTACATATTTGTCCAAACCCACAGAATGTACAATGCTGAGTGTGAACCCTAAATAAACTATGAACTTCAGGTGATTATAATGTGTTAATGTAGGTTCAACCTTGGTAAAAAAAAAAATTTAAGTACCATTCTGGTGAGTGATGTTGATAATGGGAGCCACTGTATATCTGTGGCAGTAGGAGGTATAGGAGGTGTATCTATTTTTGTTATAAAGCAGAGATTCCCTTCTCGATTTTGTTGAAACATAAAGTTTTAGAAAAACTGCTATGCAGCTAACAGTTTTAAAAGATTACCTCCAAACATTTTTTCTTACACTGTAAGATTCAAATACTTAGAAAGAGTAAGACCAAGATGGCCATTTTAATATCATTACCTTCACCCTTTCATAGCACCCTTCCCTACTCCAGATTAATTATAGCCTAAATCTAACCATTAGACTTGGAACATTCTCTTATTGAAGCAGGATTTTGGGAAGGAAGTGAGAAGAATTATGGGTGATTTGTAAATAAGTTTCTTGCACAAATCACTTGAGTTTAAGCACCATGATCCGCCTATAATTACTTCACAACCCCCTAATTGCTTCTTGATTAGCCCAAGATATTTCAATTTGACTGTAGGTTGCTTCCTTGATGTCTTTGAACAGAACAGCTGGATGCATCTGAAATGTATCAGTTCTTTGATTTTGGTTAAGCACATCACTTTCTTCTTCATGCCTCTCTTTCTTCAGCTGTAAAATGGGAATAATAATCCATATTCTGCAGAGTTGCTGACACAGTTTCAGGAGCTGGTGCATATTATGTGTTTAGCACATATCATGGTGCCTTTCTTCTAAGATATGCTTCAGAAGACTGGAGATTGATGCAGGGAGGAAGCAGCGGAAGCAATGTTTAGAAAGTGGTAAACATAACAGTAAGCCTTTTAAAAATTGCTTAAATGTAATCATTGTAATAAGAATGCCTTATTTAGGGCATAGCTGGTGATGGGAGAAAAATGCATATACTAGAAAGCAGTAACATAGAAGATGGAGAGTGGAGATACCCAGGTTTAAAAATTTCACAGACTCTTTTTATTAAATTTATCAGGATGGCATTGGTTAATAGTGTCATATAGGTTTCAAGTGTACATTAATGTGATGTGTGATCTGTATATTGCATTGTGTGCCCGCCACCCATAGCCAAATTATCTCTATCACCATATATTTGTCCCCATTTACCCTCTACCACTGCCCACCTGCCTCCCTCTGGTAACTACCATACTGTTATCTGACTGTGTCTCTGAGTTTCAGTTTTATATCCCACGTATGAGCAAAATCACATGGTTCCTAGCTTTTTCTGATTGACATGTTATCTAACATAATATTCCCAAGGTTCATCGATGTTGTTGCAACATGCCAAGAAAGGAGACAGATAGGTTGTCTTGGGACTTTGTTAAGATAATATGATTGTTAAAAAACTTAAAGGTTAACAACTAGAATAATTGGCATAATATAACTTCCAAACAGTAATGAAGAGAGAGGGAAAAAAAACAACCCAAAACATAAAACAAGCTACTACAACCCAAGAGAAAACAGGAAATGGGGGTGGGGGCAAGGACCCCCAAAGAAAATGCATGGTAAACAGAAAACACAGCAGATATAGGTTCAAATCTACAAGAATAATAGAAATGTAAAATTCATGAACTACACGCCAATAAGCAATGGATGTAGTAAACCTTAGAAAGACTATTAAATGGTCAGGAAGATTAAGTAATTATGGAATATTAGTTGACTTTGGTTTTGAGAGGGGGTTGATTTTCAAGAATAAGAGCTTAAAGGAATAAAGCAACTAGAAGGAATTCTGTTGACCAGAAGCCAGAAATATCAGCATGTGAAATTAGAGAATACTCATAAACTTTTTATTTTTATATTTTCAAGTTTATGAGAGGACCCAGCATTCCCATGGGAGAGCATTTTAGCCTTGCCTTTGAGTTAAGTTCTAACCCATGCACATACATCTGACAAATTGCTTAGAACCTACTCTTGGATGACTGTAAATATCCTTCTTAAAGATACTGAATAATCATCACAAACAGAGAAAACCATTTAAAGAGAATTGCTACTTTTCCTAAGGGTATCCAAGGAGTTAAAAGCCTTCAGGCATTTCAGGGATCAAGTCTCAAATCCCAAGAACATGAGGCTTCACATTCTTCTGTTCCTAGAACTCATGGCCTTCTTCCATCGAGGCTCCATTCTTGATTGGGCCCTTCCTTTATGTCAGTTGGGCTTCTCTTTTATGTCAGAAACATTTGTTTTCTTTCTGCCTCCACTGCTGCTTCCTGAAATCTATTTTCCAATATCTTACCTACAATTTCTACCTCCTGTGGACCACACCGCATCTCTTATAGCTGCCAATTACAGTGTGTTGTCTTTAGTGAGTGTCCCCTCTTCCCTCCGTGATGTGTCCCCAAAAAGCTTCCCACTAGTTAGAGGAGTCAGTCACAAATTCAAATGCCTTCACAGGCCAGGCAGGCAGAATAATTGAATGAGGCAGTCTGGGTGGTCTGTGGGTGGAAAGTGGTACTGAAAGTTAAATTTAAGACAGACTTTTATCTTTAGGGAATATGGCATACAATAATCAGGGGTAGTGCAAGGGTTTCCAGGTGAAATCGATGATCAAAATAGTTCAGATTTCCTAAGAGAATACACCTACCTAACCCTTTTCAAATTCTCTTGAGTATATTCCCAGAAGGAGACTTTCTGAGTCATGTGGTAAATCCATGTTTATCATTCTGTATAACTAGAAAACTTTTTCCAAAGAAGCTGTACAGTGTTTTATTTGTGCCAGCAGTGTATAAGGGTTCCATTTTCTCTACATTCTCACCAACACTTGTTATTGTCTGTCCTTGTGATCATAGCCAACCTAATGGTTATGAGTTGGTACCTCACTGTGGCTTTGATCTGAATTTCCCTGATGACTAGTGACGTTGAGAATTTTTCCATGTGCTTAATGGCTAATGTAAATTTTTAGTACTGGATATGGATGATTTTGACCAAAAGGAACAGTCCTCTCTTCAGGGGGCCCCACATGTCTTCCCAGGGGTATGACACTCATCCAGGCTTTGAGACTCACTGGTTACTCATTTCCACACTTCTGGGCTGGAGAAAGCAGATCCCCAAGAAAGAGGCAGAAGGCCAGCGATTTATGCTTCTGTCCTTCTTTTCTCTCTCTCAGATGCAGCTGGGTGTCTCCTGGCACAAACTCCCTCAGACAAATGCTCCACCAGACCATCAACTCAGGACAACGAATCAGGAGCCTGTTGTTAAAAGCTTGAGCCAAACCACCCAGCACTTCCTGTGCCAGGTGAGCGTGAATAGGGGCCGAAGTCACCCATTACTAACTCCTCACCCGTGACTGCCTGAGAGGTATTTCTCAGGCTCTAACCATGAAACCTGTTTTCTTTCCTCCCTCCAAAGCACAGCCCGGAGAGGCCTGATAAAAATCACTTGGCAAACGGAAAATATTTATTTTGTGCTTATTCTAAGAAATGTGATCCATCAAAAATCAGCTGACAAGTCCTTTCATTTCCAAGGACAGTGTCCACACATTCCAGGCTGCCTCTGGACCTGGAATCAGACAAAGCAAAGGCAGAGGCCAGTGAGGGCCACACAGATGTCTTCATGGTGATAGTGCAGCACAGATTTGAGGCACCATCTGCATAGTCTGGCTGCCTATTTCAACCCAGCTCCCTCATTCACTAGCTGTGAAAACAGGGCAGGTTGCTTAACCATTCCTTATTCTACTATGAAACAATAATAATAGTCCCTTTCTTCATAAAACTGTTTTGAGAAATAAACAAGGTACTAACTACTTGGGTCTTATCAAAGAGCCTGGAACATAGCAACCAATGAAGAACAATCAGGTATTATTAACATGCATTAGCTGTCAACCTTGAAAGAGAAGACCCTTCCATTTCTCAAATCTGATGAAGTTTACTGAACTCAACTTCTCATTAACAAAGGAAATTATTAGGAAGACAAGGACATGAAATCAAGAGGGCAACATAGATTATTAAACATTTAGTTTTGACCAAATTACATAAATCATGAGTTGACTAATTCATACCTGGTAATCTGAAGGACTTGGTAAAAATAACCAAAGGACTTGGTTATTTTTAGATCAACTAAACAGCTATGGGATTGGGGTGGTGGGTCTAAGTGGCAGTACTATCAACTGGGAAAAGCAGTTAGAGTCTGTGTAGGCATCATGTTCAATGAGCTGCATAGAGTCCATGCTGCTCTGGTCTGCCAGTGCCTACCTCTAGCTAGAGCTCATGGTGCTGTACATTTCCTTTGTTAGTTCACAACCAGAATGAAAATGAAGCCAAACTTCTAGGAGGCCCATTTTTTACAAATTGGAGAGTAAAACCAAGTTGTTAAAGCGTCAGGAAACCACACTAAAAATGAAGCCAGGAGTAGCAGAAAGCAATTAGTTTGGAAACAAAAAGTGAAAAGAAGTATAGTAACTAATCTCAGTCGATTAATTTTCTATTTCTGCTGTGACAAATTACCACCACCTTAGCGGCTTAAAGCAACATAAAATTCTATATTAGAATTCTGGAGGTTAGAAGTCTGAAATGCTATCGGGCTGACATCAAAGTGTTGGCAAGGACGCATTCCTTCTGGAGCTGTTGGAGAGAATTCATACCTGGTCTTTTCCAGGTTTCTTGGTCCATGGTCCCCTTCCAACAGTCACATCTCTACACCCTCTGCTTCTTCCATCACATCTCCTTCGACTCTGAGCCTCTTTCTTCCCTCTCATAAGGACCCTGCTGATGACACTGGGCTCACTCAAATAATCCAGGATAATTTTCCATCTCAACATCTTTAACACAATCACATCTTCAAAAATTCCTTTTATCATGAAAAATAACAAGTTCACAAGTACCAGGGATTAGGACAGGGACATCTTTACAGAACTATTAATAAGCAATATATAGTCCCCTATCTGAAAGATTAGTATGTGAAAGATAAATAAGAGCAGGAATAATACAAATGGGCGGTGGTGGCAAGGGAGCAGAACTTGGTTTCAGAAAGAAGAATTTCAATAATGATAAAAGGTGAGTTAAAATGGTAGGAGTTTTTGTGGGGGATGTTGGTTGTTCTTAACTGGGATTCAGTTCCCTATTCTAGGCATTCATCATCTCAACTTTTGTCAGGAGGTCAGGTTACATGGCCTCTGAGAGCCTTTCCAATTCAATGTGACACAAGTGATGAGGATTTGTATCAGTCAGGATAAGTGGGGCTATGTTGGAGTAACAAACAGCCCCCACAATCTCAGTGGCTCCAATCAACATATCCATTCTGGGACTGCAGGTGGCTCCGATTATTGTAGTGCCCCAGGTACCAGTAGAGCCACAACCATCTCAAATGCAGCTAGCCTCTGTGCCAGCAGGAAAGAGAGCTCTGGCAAGTCTACAAAAAACAGTTAATACTCTGGCCCACAAATGGCACACATCACTTATACTATAACTTATCCGCCAGGGCTAGTCACATGGCTCCAACTAACCAAAAGGAAGATAAGGACAGACATTCTGAAGGCAAAGGACCAGAAATATTTGGTGAACAGAAATGGCTAGAGCAACAAATGAGTCATTTTCTCCTCCCTGTCAATTCATTGGTTTTAGCCATAAATGGGATCCCTTTGGACCAATAAAGTGTTCCTCTAAAGAGGGTTACTATTTATCCCTTTATCCTGGGCTCACTGATGAGACAGGATTGTCTTAAACATGTTCTTCTTCATTGATTTTTTAGCTTCATGGTTGGGATTTCACTTCCAAAGGTTAATAATAAAATTATGATTATAATAATAAAAATTACAATGAATAATTTTTGAAAATTTGCAGTGTGCTAAACATTGTACTAAACACTTTCTGAACATATTTTCCTGGATCTTAGACACAGAGGTATGAGCAAATCACGCTTCTCATTTTATAGCATATTTCTATCACCAGACTTATGCAATAACAATCTCCTGGTGTATTTTAGCCATACATTCTCACTCCTCACTTTAGCAATCACAATGCCTTTTATATGATACCTGGCCTTCTGTATATCTTTGTAAAATGCTTCGTGTCATCATAATGGAGGTATTTTTAATCACATAAAAGTTATAGTACTATTAACTTGGTTCTGCCTTATATTCAACATCATGTTAGAAGACCATTCCATGTTTGTAAGACATGTTTCACGAAGTTTATGATTTGTAAGAGCCACATAGTATTTCTTTAATTGTGTACCCTATATTTTACTTTTCCCTCAGTGATGAAAATCCCAACTTTCTGTAGTAGTTCCCTAATGCTTTAAACGAAGAGTAGACACAATTTTTCTACAAAGATCCAGATAATACATTTTTGAACTTTGTGGGCCTAAGATCTTAGTTACAAGTATTCAACCCTGCTATTATAACATAAAAACAGCTACGTACAACCAGATTTGGCCCAAAACCATAGTTTGCCAAGTCTTGCTTCAAACAAGGTTCTGATGAACACCCTCTCTTTGTCCCCTTATGGACTTGTGTCACATTTTTTCTAAGCAATACTTTATAAACAAGAGTGACATTGTACCATCAAGGGGTGCAACTCAACATCATTAGACTAAGAATTTTGGGGGCTTTGTTCTGAATGACTTATCAATCTATATCATCCTGCTATACAATAATTTACAGACACAAAATATGTTTAACCATATCCCTCCCAACATTACTTGACTATCTTGGTCTTGTCAATATGATAGGGTGAAGGAATAGTTTACTGCTTCTTTCTTAATTCAGATTGCTCTGCTTACAATTGAAGTTCAGTGTTCCCTTATGTATTTATTGATCATTAGTACTGTCTCTTCTGTATCTTGTCTATTCATGCCTTTTGCCTTTATTCTCTATTTCTTGATGACTTGTGGAAATTTCTTGTATATTCTAGGTACTAGGCTTTTTTTAGTTTTAAAATTTGCAAGCAATCCTTCCCCATCTGTTAATTGTCCGATAACCACATCAGCAGTGTCTTATAATCAGGATTTCTTAACTCCAATGTCATGTGATTTGTGCTTGTTAAGACTAGTTTAAGAGATATGTCCCTACCCCTGGATGACAATAATAGTATTTTCTTTGATTAACCTTAGAGTTTTACCTTTTAGATTTTGATCTTTACCCCATTGGGAGACCTTTTTATTTATAGTGAAGGGATTTCCTTTGTAACCCACATAAGGGTCAGGTTTTTCATTACTATCAGTCAAAACTGATGAATGAAACTTTACCTGCTGACTCCTTTCATCATCTTCATTGTATACCAACTGCTCAGCTATATATATATATATATATATATATATATATATATATATATATATATATATATATGTCTGCCTAAGAACTTTCTCTTCTGTTCCACAGATATTTCTCTCCATTTTGTGACAACTGTCGCATTGTTTTTATGTCTGTACCTTTGCAATATATTTTAATATTTGGTGCAACATATCTCTCTTCTTTGCACTTCTTTTCCGATATTGGCTTAGCTTTATAGGACCTTTACATTTTCATATACATTCTTATGAGTCTTTTCAGTCTCTAGAACCTTAAAAATACCCAGCTGGAATGTTTATTGTGACAGCATTTAATTCAGAGTTTAATTTAAAGATAATTGGCAGCTTTACAACATGAGGACATCTCATTCATAAGCGCAGAATATTTCTCAAATTTTCTTTTATATCCTTTAATAAAATTTTAGCATTTTCTCCATAAGTTTTACATATCTTTCTTTAAACACTTTTAAAGTGTCTTTAGACACTTTTGACTTCTTCTGACTATTTGACTCTCCTTTTTTTTCTTCATCTATTTGGGTTTTGTTGGTATAGAGAAATGCTATTGGTTTTGTGGTTTGTGTCTGGTTTTTGTTCATATTGTAATCCTCACAATCAATATTATGAGAGAAGTACTAGTATCCCATTTTATTGGTGAAGAAGTTAAGAAACTAGCCCAAGATCATCCAGCTAATAAAGTGTGACATTAATGTGCAAGGGAAGCCATGCTTCCCATCAGAGGGAATTTGGGGTGTAGAGGAAAGTATGTAGTGACAGTACCTTTAAAACTCCCTGGCACAGGATAAAGTGCTCAACTTACAAAATGGAAACTCCCCTTGAAATGATTAGTTTTTGACTATTCCTCTACTGACGCCTGCTGACTCCCAAGAACATGGCCTGTGCAAGGCATGTGGTCTGTGGCCCAGCTAATAACAGTGAAAGAGGGGGGGAAAAAACAGCTTTCATTCCCAACGGGCAGTTCTAACACATCCCTCCACCAAGTTAACATCAGCCCTGTCAGGCAGCGAGATGCTCTGAATGGGGCTTCCCCAGACTCCTCGGTCAGGCTGGCACCTCCTGTCATTTTCCTTGTCGTTTTTGCTGAAGCCCAGCCCCGGCCCCCACATGAGCTCCCACTTGGAAGTCTCCTGTCTGGAGCCAGTGAGGTTTGTCTGCTTTCTTGGGTTTGGCTAATAAATTGGGATCGTGGGGTCAGGCGGCATGGGACCGGGCACCCAGGGAGCCCTGACACCGATTTTATTAGATTTCTCTGTGCAGGGCCCAGATGCCATCCCAGCAGAGAGTCCACAATCACTCAGTAACCAAGATTTTGTCATCTCCGGTTTGACAAGGTCATTTTTTACTAGAGGAGGAAAAATCCCACATTAATTATACAAGCAAACTGGGGCCAAGGCCGTTGAAGCTGGCCTCCCCTTTCTGTGAGGCAGGGAGGGAAGGGAGGATGGCTTTCTCGGTGACTGTGGGGTAAAGTGGGAGAGAGGAAGAAGTGTGCAACTGTGCGTGGAGCTTGGAGTTTTCAGACTCCCCATCTCTACAACACGTACGTGCTGTCCAAGTCCGGGCAGTCTTCAGAATGGCTCCCTATCTAAACTGACTGCAAGGATACTGAGTCAGGGGATACGCATGACCAGGCTCATACTTATGCATGCATTCATTCATTAAACACACTTCATAAAGCCCCTGTTAGGTGCCAAATGCACAGCTAGGCATTAAGAAGAAAACCATGGTGTCTTCACAGCAGTTCTCTCAGTAGCACACAAGGGCTTGCTGTCGGTATCCCAGGATCATAGTCCCCGTTTCCAGGCCAGGAAAGTCAAGGTGAGTATACTGTCACTCTTCCGCTGAAAGGTAGGAAACTCTCGCACCCGTCCTGGTAGACCTCCATGGCACATCCCGAAATGAGAAGCCATTATGCCATCGTACCATTTTAGATTAGATTGCTGTTTGAATGAGCAGGAGTGACTATGAACTCAAAGCCTAAATTCTTTCCTGGCTCAGAAACATGGAAGCACGCATGGAGGCTCCTATTTTAGGGCTGGCGATGCCTTTTGTACAAGTCACAAAGATTCAATCAAGATTGAAGATTTGTACGTTTGTTGGAGTGCATCCCTAATCTACATACCCCTGTCCATTAGCCTACTCCCTGCTCAGCTTTGTAATTGGGCGCAGGCCTTCACGGTGTCATCATTCCCATCCTCTCCCCTGAGCTGCCTATTCTGCAGTCCCTGGTTGCCTGTGTACAGATGCTCCAGTAACTATGACCTTTGCACATTGGGTGTCTTCCACCTCCTGAAAGAGTTCCCTTGACCAGTTCACCTCATGTCCTTTCAACAAGAGAACCTTTATTCTTCTGCCTGTGTCTCTTCCCCCCCACCCCCCTGGTCCCCTAAGGCTGGACCCACCATGCCCTCTACAACAATCTGCAAAGACCTTGACACAGAGCAGCAAAACGGCTCTGCCAGAGCACATGCATTTCCCCTGGCATCTGCTACAAAAAGAAAAGAAAAAAGAAAAGGCATCCAGAACAACAGCATGGCACCGTAACACTAGGACCTGGGCCCGTCTTCCAATTCTGCCACTTTTGAACTGGGTGGCAATCAGCAAGTAACTTAAACTCTCCGGACATTTTGTGCTTCTCTGAAAAATATAGAATAGCAATAAAAGCTTTCATAAAGAGGCAGTGAGTCTTAAGCTGGATGAGCCATGTAAAGCTATTGATGACTTGTCATCAATAGTACTGCCACTCCAGTCCTGGCTGGTGTGGCTCAGTTGATTGGATGTTGTTCCACAAATTGAAAGGCTTGGTCCCCTGTCGGGGCACGTGCCTGGGTTGCCACAGGCACCCCAACCTCAGTTGGAGAGTGTGCAAGAGGCAGCTCACTGATGTTTCTCCTTCATGCTGAAGATAATTTTCCTATCTTTCTGTCTCCTTTCCCCTCTCTCTAGAATCAATAAAATAAAAGAAATAGTACTACCACTTTGGGAAGCCCTCTTTCTGTCTCTTTCAGCTGATAACTTGAGTATCTACTTTTACAAAAGAAAAAATCAGGACCGTCTGGTACAAATGCAGTATCTCCCCTTTATCTCCTACATGTCGCTGGTGGTATGTTTTCTTCACTGTCTCAGAATTCCTCTGGATTCTCTACTCTCCTTGCTTTCTAAGATGGACAAACTCCTAGAAGGCCTTTCCTAATCAACTCCCTGTCAACTTCTCTAGGTTTGTTTGGAACTCTGTTTACCTCCCAGGGTAGCCACTGCTGACCATTTCCCAAGCCTGGGATGTCTCTTCCTTCCTCCCATGTTTCTCTTAGTTCTATCTTTCAATCAATCCCCATCCTTCCAAATGACACGGTCTGCTAAACCTCCTTGTGTTAATTATTGCTGCGTAACCAATGACAATAGACATAGTGACTTAAAACCATGCACATGTATCATCTCATTGTTTCTGTGGGTCAGGAATTGGGGTGGAGCTTAGGATGGATCCTTGGTGTCACCGCACTTCAAAGTGCAACCAAACGTGTCAGCCAAGGTTGAGATCTCATCTGGAGGCTGGGCCAGGGAAGGGCTCAAGACCAATCTCATGTAATAGCTAACAAAACTCAGCACAAGTCCTGGATCCATCTGAACCAATGAATCACCTGGAAGAAGCATTTACAGAGCAGGATGACCAATGAAGGGACACTGGAATTGTTCAGGTAAGAGAGGATCTGTAGGAAAACATGAGGCCACCACCAACTTCAAACCAAACCAAACCAAACCAAAAAAAAACCCCCTTCTGTCCCTGCCTCAGTTTCCCCTTTTGAAAGTGAGAATAAAAATAGAGCCTAGCAGATAGGATTACTGGATTAAATGAGGTAACATTTTCAAAGTGTTTAAGATAAGGCTTAATGCAAGCAAGTTTCTGAAGGTGTTAGCTGTTTTAGTGTCATTATCACTTGCCTGCTCTGGCTCACATCCTGTTGTTATTCTGCTCTTCTATGGTTTTTTCTGGCTCAGACACACAGTGGCTGCTCTTCCCTGCTGACTGCCCCCACCCCCACCCCACACATGGCTGTTGGGGGCGGGGGTGGACAGGCCAGCCTGTCTGCTCAAGTCTGTCCTCCTGTAGTTCCTCAGGAGCCAACCAGAGCTTCCTTACCCTGGTCATCACCTCCAAGCTGAGCTCAGCGCTGGGCTCTGAGGGTGAGTGACTGACTCCCGGGTCGGCACTTTTCTTGTGGTTTTTCTGATGGGTTCAGGATGGCTGGGCCTTCGCTACCTCCCCCCACCCCCAAGTGAATTTGCAGTCTTGCCAGAGGCTGCAAGGAGAGTGACTTAGTCATTAGCCCCTCTGGCCACAGCCCCTGGCAGCTGTTCAAGGCAGCTTGGAAAACAGGGCAACAAGTGACTGCAATATGGATTTCAAAAGCCTTGCAGACAAGAAAAGGAAATGAAAACCAGAAAAGAAAGGCAGGGATGGTAATGTCTGAACCTGGAGGCACATCTAGACATCCCTGGGCATGCAGACAATGCGCCCAAGGCCCTCAGGGAAAGGGTTGTGGGAGGACAGGACTCACAAAGGAGCTGGGGCTTAGTGACAAAGGAGGGGCTCAGGGACTCCCTTGCAACAGGGGTGTGGTCCACAGTCCCATTTCTCAAGATGACTTTCAGATTTGGTAGCTTTTAAGAAGGATCCCTGTGTAAAGTAAGATGATGACGTTTATAGTTTGAATGTGGAAATGCTCCATCCCACACTCTGCCTTGTGTTGGTCTTACATTCGAGGGAGAGTGTCCCCCATCTCTTTGCATCTGCATCTGTATATCCACACCAGGCAAGGGTACTGGTTGGCCTGTGAATCATTGCCCGTCCCATGGGTTAATTACTACTGCATCAGTGGTACCATGAAATCAACAGTCCCACCAAGAAGAGTCAAAAGGGGGAAAGAGGGTTTCACATAGGGCATTCTAGACTAAAAACAGCCAAAATTGAAATATGAGAATTTCAGCAAATTAAATCTCAAAAAAACATACACTAAAATGACAGCACAACATTTCAAGGTACTGAAAGGAAAAGAAACTGTCAACTATAGGATCTGATAACCAGTGAAAATATTTTTTCAGACATAAAGGCAAAAAAAAAATATCTTCAGACGTACAAACACTGAAAGGATTTATCACCTGAGGGTGGTGAAGTCACACTATAAGAAATTATAAAAGAGATACTTCAGGCAGAAGAAAAGTGACACCAGATGGAAATATGCATGTAAACCAGTGTTTCTTGACTGTTTTTCAATATCATTCACCTACAGAGGTTTTTAGATGCTTTTTCCCCCCTAATTGTCACCTCATAAAAATGTACAACATACACACTGTCTATCCGAGTTTCTACTGCATGTGTATCTGTGTTTTCTAGATTAAAATGTGATACCCCTTCCAGGCACAAATCTCACCCACTTCGGGGTGGTATCATCTCCATTGATAATAGATGATGTATCACTTTTCTATTGTTACTACTAAAAAAAAAATTATCACAGACAGACTGGTTTAAAACAACACAAATTTGTTAACCTACAGCTCTGGAAGTTGGAAGCCTGACATGGGTCTCACTAGGCTAAAATCAAGATGTTGACAGGGCTGTTTTTTCTTCTGAACCTTCAAGAGGAGAACATATTCTTTCCTTTTCCAGCTTCAAGAGGTCACCCACATTCCTTGGCTTATGAAAGATTCTTTCATCTTCAAGCCAATAATGTTACAACCTTCTGACCATTCTTTTATAGTTACATATCCCACTGACCTCAGCCTTTGAATTCACATAGGAAAGGTTTCTAACTTACAGAGAGTCATATAATTAGGTGGATCCATCTGAATAACCCAGGATAATATTCTCATCTTAAGGTCCTTAATCTTAAGATCTTGATCATATATGCAAAGTCTTTATGCTAAAACATAGTCACAGGTTGTGAGAATTAGGACAGGGAAGTCTTTGGAGGAAAGGGATATCATTATTCTGCCTCTCACACATGATTTAAACCAAGAAATGAATAGCACAAGAAATAGCAACTGTATGGGTAACGCATAAGATTTTATTCTGATCATTTGAGTCCTTAGAGTATAAATAATTGTTCAAATAATAACTATGCACCTTGGCCAGGCAAACCAGTTGGTTAGAACATTGTCTTAATATGACAAAGTTGCTGATTTGATCCCCATCCCCAGGCAGGGCACATATAAGATTTACAAGAATGGACTAATGAATATATAATTAAGTGGAATGACAAATATATATATATATATAATTGGTATATAAAATTAATAACTATGCAGTGCATAGTTTATAACTTATCTATAAGTAAAAATACATTAGAACAATAGCACAAAGGCTCAAAGCAATGTAAGTATACTATTTTAGGGGTCTTATTATGTACATGAAGTATATAATATTACTTGAAGGTAGATTGTGTGTTATAAACCTAAAGCAATATGACAATAAAACAAAAAATAGAGATTTGTAGCTAATAACTAAAAGAAACAAAATGAAATTATAAACAGTATTCAGTTATCCAAAAGGAAAGTGGAAAAATAAAAGCAAAACAATGAGATAATACAGGTAGGTAACAAAGAAAAAGATACTAAATCTTTTTACGTTAATAGATACTATAAATGCATAAATGATTTATGCACCCCAACTAAAAGGCTGAGCTTGTCAGATTGATTCAAAAGTAGGACGTAAGCAAGCTCAGTGTTCTCACTGACTCAATCCTGGGTCACACCTTGCTTCCACCCTTAAATCAGATTTGGAGCCCTAGACAATACAGGCTTCAATGGGAAAGAGTGGGTCTCCGCAGGAGGTAACTTTAGTAGAATTTCTACAAGAGTAAATTGACACTGGGAAAAAAATTCAACAGATGTCCTCCTCAATGGCTCTTCTTAATGTAAAAATTAATATTCCTCTCTTCCTGTTTTTTCCAATGAAGGGCAACTTTGAATTAACTCCTCTCTTGATTATTGTAAGAGGCTTTCATAAAAGAAATTATCTTTCACCCTTATCCTCTTTACCTGGATCCTTCTCTCCTCTTATCTCACTAGACTGTCATTTGTGTTTATCAGTAAGCCTGGCCACCTTAAGCATGAAAAACATATCTAATTTGACCAAACATAGCCTATGAAATGCTCAAAAAGAGTAATATCTTCCAACATCTCTCCTCTTGACTGCCAGCTATGCACACTGCACCAGGTTTCCATCCTCCCATTCCTTCACTCATTCATGACCAAGTTCAAATGTCACCACCTTGATGAAACCTTCCATGATCCTTCCATGTAGTGGTGGCCACATGTTTCTGCAACATGTTTGCAATCCCATGATCTATATTTTTCTTTCTCTCTCTCCTCCCACAATAGTGAATTATTTACTGTACAGAAAAAATATATATCATTATAGTGCTAGTGTCTAGCAAGAAGCCCAGCATGTCATAGACTCTTAGTAAATGTTTTCTAAACTAACCAATAAGGAGATGCGTGAATGAATACCCCTATAGCATGGCAGTGTCCCATTATCCCTACTTACCTCAATTTCCAAGAAGACTAATAGGGTTCATTTTTAGTTCCTACTATGAATGATACATAGGGGTCCTCTGGACCTTTGTCTTCATAAAGACCAGGATGCTAGGCCTGAGCTCAACAGAAAGAGTGCCATGATAGATTAGTAATGTCTGCCATTGCTGCTGGAGTAGTGAGAAATAATGCACGTATTAAACCTCTTCAGATACTGCCTTTTACTATGCCCTTTGGCCAGTTTCATCTGTTGACCAGCTTGCTGGTCACATTCCTGTGTTGAACCTAGCAGGGTTCAACCTAGTCACAAAGATTTTAGTCAAGGAATAGCCAGGATCATCAATAAACAATAGTTTATGCAGCCAATTTTCTTATAAATTGCTGATGAGAAAAAAGGGGTGCTGGTGTCACTGATCCTGTCACCACCAATCAATCAATCCAGCCCCCCTGAACCCAGAGCCCAGCTGAGTCCAGGTTGACTCCTCTGAGGGTTACCACAACCCAGCAGACAAAGACAAATACAGCCAGACCCTCACATGTTCCTCCCGGCTCCTACACCCCCAGCCTATTTTTATTTTTATACAAATAACAGGGCATAAACCACTTCCTGTGAATACCAGCCCCTGCTCAAATTTTTCTTCCTGGGAGGGAAATAGTTGCTGACATCCGGCTAAATAGTTCTCTCCTCAATATGGTCCCATCTCACGGAGCCAAGCAGAGAGCTCCAAATGCATTGAAACCTTCCCAGTATGGGAATCAGGAGCTGACACACAGCAGATATTTCTTCCCTGCACCACACAGCCTCACCCTCTTTGCCCTGGTCCTCTTGCTTCTCCCTTTCTTCAAGTCTTACCTGACTTCCAGGTGCTGAAAAGATTCCTGCCTTTGCAGCCTCCCTGACCTGCCTTCCCAGGAAGCAGTCTGAGGTGCCCATCTCTGTACACAGTCCACGCACGCATGGAATTGCTGGCATATGTTTTGTTTCTGGGGCAGGGTGGTGATGCTTCTCACCACTCTGGCTTGCTTGGGTCTCTAGTCCCTTCTCGACTGCTGCAGTGGGTATTTCCCAAGAGAGTGTATGTCCTTCCTGTTGATGGCCCCAGAGTGCAGTCACTTTTTGTCCTAGCACTGTCTATTTCCATGGTGGTGGTCCATGCCTGACAAGCACACCTGTACCTTTCTGACAATGTTTTCATGGGCCCACCCAGCAGACATTAAGGATATCCCTCCCAGGCAGCTCACTTTATTCTGACACTTAGATGTGCATTTCTCATTTTCAACTTAATCACTGATGTACACAGGGCGGAAAAGAGGGAGGGTGTAATAACAAAACCCTACATGGCCCTGGAGCCCTGCACTGGCTCCACCAGGAGGAATTCCGGGTCACTAAAGGACAAGAGAGCCACATTTTCTTCCTGCTATTAAGAATGGGACTTCCCTGCAAAGAGCTGTGAACTGATTCCTCTGATATTTTGCATTCCTTAGAAACAAACTTCTCCCCTGTTGACAGAAAAAATAGGTGTTATATTCCAGAAAGAGGAGTTTCCTGAGCCTTACTTATAGCCACACCCGCGAAGGATTTAACTGAAATCTTGAAGAGCAGACCAAGACCAGAAATCTGTGTTGGCACAGGGGCTAGCGCATCGAAAATGTTTAATAAATGCTTTTTTTATGACTGGATAAATGCATTAATGAATGAATTGATTTGTGCCTGCAAATGTCTACAGCCTATGTGTGTCTCTGTCCTATCCCTTTGAACTGGATTTGTGAGTGGCCATACACACACACACACATATACACTACTCAAAACTGATTAAATGAATCTTAGATCTGATTGCACAATCTCCCTGGTCTTTCCTTGAATGCCCTTGTCCTACTCTCTCTGCTGAACTCAGATTTTCCACATCCTGATCCCTTGGCACGCTGTTTGTGCTGCTTCTTTTCCCAAAGCTATATCTACCAGCACTGGTGGAATGTGTGCATAACACGCTGGGCATTCTGTGGGTAAAATGTCAGGCTTTTGTAAGTGTGTGTGTGTGTGTGTGTGTGTGTGTGTGTGTGTGTAGGGAGGGGTATCATGCAGACCGGTTCTTATACTCAGCATGCTGGACCACTTCCACTTTACTTGCTATTTTACATCCACAACTGAAGTCACTGATATCTTCCTTTTGAAGTTCTGAAGCATTTAATCTGAAGCTAATTCCACCAAAGGGCAACATGCATCAGCTTTGTTTACCATTCCACCAGATACAGAGAAGAAAATCAGTAGAAGTTCTAGAGCAAAGCAGAGGCCTTAATATAGAAATATCAGAGAAATCAAATTTGTCTTTGAAGTGAGAAGACTAGATTCAAATCCTGATCCTACCACTTACTAAATGTTTTATCTTGGGTATACTATAAACCTATGTTGAACCCAGTCTTTTTAACTGAAAAATAGTAATAATAATGCTACCAAATTCAAGGGGATGCTATGCACATTGAATTAGATAATCTGTACAAGCACTTAGCATGCTGTTGACACATAATTCAAGCAGTAATCAGGCAAGGGAATTCATTATTTAACCACCTAGTTCAGGAGTAAACACTCAAAACAATTTCTCATGAAGGTATAAAGTAGAATCCAAACATCCTGCTCACATTCTTGACATATGGCTGAGATGAATAGAATATTCTAGAAGAAAGAATGTTAATGTAAGAGCTCAAATTCCAGATACTTTTAGTAGACACAGAACTCTCTAGACCAAAATGTAAATATTAGCACATCAAAAATCAAATAGACTAAATACAATGAAGTATTCTGGATCAGATCCTAGAACATAAAAAATGGTGATAGTGGGAAAGCTGGTAAAATCTAAATAGAGTCTGGAGTTTAGTTAATAGTGATTTATTAATGCTGGTTTCTTAGTTCTGACCAACAGACTATGGCTATATAAGATGTTAACATTAGGGGAAGCTGGAGAAAAGATATACAGATACTCTCTCTATTAGCTTTGAGATGTTTCTGTAAATCTAAAGTTATTCTAAAATTAAAAAGTTTATTTAAAAGATCAAATAGCTCCCTCTGACCTTTAGAGAATTTCCCACAATGGACTCGCTTAGACTTGAACTCCTATCTTTAGTTTTTACTTCCTGGGTGATACCTGAGGGGGGAAGGTGGGCCTGAGTTCTACTCCCTGCAGGAGTGAAACCAGCATAATAGTCACTTGTGCTGCCTCCTCTTGGCTGGATTTTTTCATTTCTCTGGATCTAGCTAGTAGGGGAAGGACCTGTTCCAGCCAGAGCCTGGTCACCAGCTTAGCTTAATCTGAGAGAAAGATGAGGTGTCAGAATGGAAAAGTAGCCAACATTTGGTTTTCCTGAGCTCATTTTTCTCAGAAAAGTCAATGAATGTCTTATGACTATGCAAGCCCTCCCCCTACTCACCATCCTCTTTGGACAAGGTCCTGGCTATAGTTGTGGAAGTCAGAGTGGCTTCTTGAAAACCGCTGCAGGTTGGTCTCTGGATCTGTAGCCCTGAAGGATGAGTAAGACAAGAGGTAAAGAGGGCAAGACAGCGTTTCATCAAGCAATTACACAGATTCGACTGGTTTCAAAAAGTTTTACACATATACGAAGCCTCATCCCTCAAAATGAGGAAACTAGGGGACTTACTTGCTCAAGGCCACATCAACAAATGTGAGGAGCCATATAGAGGTAGGGCCACATAGAAATTCCAGTTTCTCTTTGTTTCCCTCAAATACATACACACATGCATATGGGCATATACACACCTTCCCAAGAGGTCAAAACATCTGACTTCACTAAATAGATGCTAGAAAATGATGCTAAGTGCTTGACATGTATCCAACTCTACCAACTCTTGTTGTTAACCCTCCTTCACAGAAGAAAAAAATAAAACCTCATTAGATTTGGTAACTTATTCAATGCTGCAGAGATGGCAGGGCTGGAATACAGACTCAACCAATGATTCTGGAGCCTGAAATTTTAATCACTTCATCATTCAATGACTATTTGTTGAATGAAGGAATAAACAACTCTGCTATAGAGGAGTGCATAGTGGT